>JASCQY010099005.1:0-19389 GCA_030264315.1 Sardinella tawilis
GGTATGTGGCAGGAGTCAGTTCTCAGCATTATGTTTTAACACTACGAAAGCCATTTCGCGCCGGATTTCTCCTTTAACAGTAGCCTATGGTTTTGACATTGACACCTTTGAAGTGTAGTGTAGTGGGCAGTCATGGGTAAGCGGTTAGAGCGTCTTGTAACCCCAGGGTTGCCGGTTCGATTCCCGACCTGCTAGGTTGGTGAGGGGAGTAAATAACCATTGCTCTCCCCAATCCTCCTCCATGACTGAAGTACCCTGAGCATGGTACCGTCCCGCCGCACTGCTCCCTTGGGGCGCCAGTTGGGGCTGCCCCCTTGCATGGGTGAGGCATAAAGGTAATTTCGTTGTGTGCAGTGTCACAATGACAACTGGGTGTTGGATGTTTCCCAGAGGGACTTTCACTTCACTAGTTCAGAATCAGGGAGACTTTTTTAAAACCAGTGGTGATGACCATCCATTTTACTGTACATTACTGTAGCTGAGTAAACTAATTGGTTACTGGTAAACTTGCAGTCTTATATTTTATTGTGCATATTTGGCTACCGCTGAGTCTTGCAGAGCCACTACGCTATATCACTGGGAAAACAAAACAAGACAAAACAATTTTATTGTCATGTGACTATTGTGAATTTGTTATGTATGGCCCACTCATTGTTAGGTATGCGTGTAAATGTAATTGAAAGGAAGCATCTTGTGAGAGGAGATTTGCTTTTATTAAGTCAAAATGATCATTTACTGTAACATAACAAAACCGACAAAAGGAAGTCTTATTCTTCATGATAGATTATAAAATAGGTCATTGATGTGGATGACAATAAAAAAATGTCTACTTCTCTTCCAAAGACTTCATAAAGCACTGGAACATGAACAATGTTTGTTCTTCAAAGCACAGCTTCACTGCTTCTTTGTTACATTCTTGATTGTCCATTCCACTGTGCCATTTTGTTGTGCACTGGAATCTTCATGAACCTGCTTGATTTCATGTAGGCTTTAATCTTTTCAAGCCCCTGTTGTGAAAGACCAAGAGAAAAAGCCAGTTGTACAGATTATGACAAAAACCTCTATAGAATAAATCAGCTTCAGAGTAAAACAAGCAATGTAGCCGTCACCTCAAACCGATCCAGGAACTCTGTGAGTTTCTTGAAGCCATTCAGGCATGTTGGCTCAAACAGGCGGTGCTGATCCAGAAGCTCATACATAATGAAGTCCACAAAGGTAATCTGAGAGAATGATGATGTTGTACATGAGTCATAGGATCCTAAGACTATACATGGCAGATGTTAGTTTATTACGGAATATTGTTTTTCTGATATTTTTTCTAATAAAATGACTTATTGTAGACTCCTTCTCTTTTTATTACAAGATTAAAGAGGAATATTGATATCAGCATACAGTAATGCTTGCTAATCTTTTATATAGTTTACCTTATCTCCGGCAAACCATTTCCGGTCTCCCAAGAAATCAGAGAATTGCTTCAGGGGTCCAGGAAGTTGTTGCAAGTACTCAGGCTTCTTTGCCTGCATTGAATAAAGAAATAAGATAGGCTACTGAGAAGAGCACTAACAATTTCAGGAACACCAGATTAGGATTTTTTCAAATGCCTCAGTAGTGTATTTCAAATGCCTCAGTAAAACAACAAAATTACAATTGTCTCTTTGCACAAACGACTCTGTGTTCTATTAGTATGGCTCTGCTGTCTCCAGTCAGGCAGCCACCATAGCAACAACCATTATCCTACTCACAATTTCTAAATAGCAGAGTTTGACAAAGGCAGTACGGAAGTCAAGAGCCTCAAACAGAAGGATGTCCACCCGAACCTTCTCATCCTCTGTCTCTCCACCTATAAAGATTGAAAATTGGGTAAAGAAATCAGGCTGTTGCATATTCTGTGCCAAAAAAAACAACAACAAAACAATTGTAAGTGATAGGGCTATAGAGTACTTACAGAGGTTATGCTTTCGAGCAAGGTACTGCATGATGGCTATACTTTGGACTATCTTCCTTTGTCCATCAAAAAGATATGGCAACTGTCACAGAAAATGTCTGTTAATTAACTTGTCAGGTTATACCTCCTCCAAGCATGTTTACAGAACATTAAACTGTCGAAGAGCATACTTACATTTGGGAAATCCATCCCAAGTTTGAACTTCTCATTAAACCAACAACTTTTGTCATAATCGGGAGCTGAGCAAGACGAAAAACACCAGAATTCATAAGCCCATGAGTCTCTTGCACTGTCAGTCATCTTCACTTCTCCTTAAAATATATGAGGGCTTTTTTTCTTAACCTTTGACCTTGTAAATGAACACAGCTAATTACAGAATTTTAATGCTAAATGTAGGCAACACAAAACTGGTCAAAATTTAACTAACAATATTACATACAGTAATAAAATCAGAAAAAAATGTAGGAAGGTTTCAGTTGTGAATGCATAAGTATGCAGAAGTGAATGCATATTTTGTGTCAGTCAGTACAAGTCAGTTGTAAAAGCTTGTTCCTACCTTCGCCACAGGAATATAATTTCTCCTCATATTTTGTTCCTGTGTACTCCCAACAGCAGATGGATGGGCTGAGCAAACTGTTAAAACATATCCACATGTTATCCCACTGAGAGGAGGGAGCTGGCGTTTCTGTGCACAATAGTGTGTTGTGAGCAATTCAAGAATCAAGCATGCTGGCAGATTTGAAATCAGAAATCTAACAGGTCATATATACACCCAAGCATGATTTATCCATGAAACCATGGGCTAAAAAGTTTCTCTGAGGGCGAGAACAGAAATACAAACATTCAAAGCCACAATTTCACAAAGCATTCTTTGCTGGATCATTTGTTGCAGACTGAAATATTGTATATATTAGGCTAACAAGAGGTCATGTGCTGTGCAATTGTTTGGCTTTTTGACAGGCTTATCAGTAGAGCTGTTGATGGGCAGCAGAATTAGCCAACAGTAAAATGTCAAAAAAATGTTGTCCTTTCAAAGTTGCCTTTATGGCATGTAATCCATCCATCTGACACTACCGATGTTAGTTCTCTCTTCAACTACAATTATGATCACTAATGTTTATGCACATATTACACTAATAGGTTATTCTTACCCCTCGAATATCCCAGTATGCCAAAAGCATTGCCATCTTCTTACAGATACTGTAGTTCTTGTCACAGCTTGGAATCAGCTACACCTGCAGATACGCACTACACGAGTCCCCAAAGCAAGATTTTATTTGATACGGTAGTAGGAGTAACATCCCTTTTATTTGATCTGATAGCCAATTAGTGGCTTTGTGGGTGTGGAGATTTTAATATAGGCTACCTCTAGGCCTTGGCCTTGATATGTGTTTTGTTAGTCCAGACACAATGAGAACAGCTTAGTCATACTCTACATTGAAGTTAATTTGGCACCACACCGCTTCGATGACATTGATAATGATCTTAACAACTTGTGTGCTTTTACAACACGTCTGTATCCCCAATACAGCAACCATGGGAATATCACCACCTATGCTGTGCATTATGCTTGTACATATTCACTGCTTTCTGCAAGTACAGTTTCTTCTTGCTGCTCCATTTTGCCACTTTGTTGTTCGCTGATGTCTTCATGAACCTGCTTGACCTCCCTAGCATGGGCAGAAAGAGTAAGGGAGGTTGTCCTTCTGTCTAGTTGGTAGGAAGTGGACTGACCAATTTATCAGTATGGTGCTCTGGTTTTGACACATTATTGGCACCTTTAAGGTATAGCTCAGAATCAGGAGGACTTTCAAATTTTAAAACCAGTGGTAATGACTGTCCATTTTACATTAGCTGAGTAAACTACTGTAAGTGGTTACTGGTAAACTTGCAGTCTCATGTTTTGTTGTGCATTTACAACTACTGAGTCTTGCAGAGGTGGACAAAGTACACAACGACTTTACCTGAGTGCTTGATATTCCTGGTCAAATATTAATCCACTTTAAATAAAAGTTGTCAAGTCACATATCTTCTTAAAGGAGAAATCTGGTGTGATTCAATACGCAGTTCTGTTGTTTGAGGTCACCATGTGCTGTCTGTGGGGAAAAGAACGAAAAAATTTGATACAACACAGACCGAATAAGAAAGAGGCACCTAACATACAATCTCAGAGATTCTCATGGGTATAGTTACAGTTTACTGAACAACTAAAGCAGGTAGCCTGGGACCAAATTATTGTTCAAACTGTCTCTACACGTAATAGGCCAGTGCTACTGACCAATCAGAGCTATCAGGCAGCCCTGATCCAACAGACAGCTCTTTCGTCATCGTGCTAAGCCTGCCACAATGACTCACTGCAGAGATAGAGCATTCTAATTGGTCAGTTCTTGGTCGAGACAGGCCAAGATTTGCCTTTACAGTGCGAGACTAGACCAAGTAGCTAGGCAAGAATATATTCTGCCACTAGGTGGTCTAGATTTCTACGCTATAAAGCAGGGGGTTTGGGGGGGGGGGGCGTTCTGCCCCAATTTAAAGAAATTATCTGGAGTGAATCAACACGTAGCCCTGTTGTCTCACCTTGCTAGTGCTATCGATAGGTATTAGAATTACAGATTCTCATGCACGGTAGACCAAATAGCGAAATGGCAGCCAACGCTAACTTATGAAGGTATGTCTGTTTCGTTTTGACATGCCCTATCTGTTAGCGTTAGCGGCCAGTTTGCGAATTCGATCTACGTTGTACCTACCAATGTCGTGCTGATACCTATCAACAGCACTCAGCAGCCTCAGACAACAGGGCTACGGGTTGATTCACTCTGGATAAACCCTTTAAGTTTAAATTGTCAGACTTCTAAACATATTTTTAGAATGTTTATAGCCATGTGTGTATCTCTTTTAGCGCCAACCGAAATTTAATTAAGATAAAGGCCAACATATCCTATAGATCATAGTAATATTATCATGGAAAAAAAAACTTATTTTGTACCTAGAAAAGACTGGTTGCTGAGAAGCACAGTGTCACAACCCATGGAGGTAAGTCTCCCCCACCCCTAGCCGATTAGTAGCCAGGCTAGCGCCGCCTAATGCTTCTGGCCAATTTCATTTTCCTCCGGCATATGGAATGGAATGAAATAAGCGGCTGATACATCAGGCTAGCCGATTAGTGTCGTGAGATGAAAATTACATTTTAACATCCATAACCTAGAACCTAAATCTGTTTCAATTTGTACAGCAACTTCACTGACACCTCAGGCTGCGGTGCAAGATGAGGGGAAAGGTCATGCCTCAGGAGGAGATGGATGGATGGATGAATAAGTGCCTCAGGGGCCACTTTGCTTCTGGCACTCTTTTCCATTGTTTTCACTCCATCCCAAATACTACTGCTGCTCTCTGTGGATTAGCCTATGATTGAGGTCTATTTTTGTTTGGTCACTTCTAATGTCATCCCTATTTGGATCCTAATGAATGAACTATGCTAAGATAAATGCTAGCAGAGTAGCACCGTGTGCCAGAGTGACTGAGTGCACGCACCCAGACGAGAAATACCTACTTCTTACCCATCACTCCATGGTAACTAGACTGAGTTTGTGTGCCTCTGAAACTGTAGGAATAGCACACCTCAAACTACAGTATATTAAAAGTGAAGATTATTTAATGGTCGGGCAGTGCATTGATTCATCAAAATATGTTAGATAAATGTAACCTATAGTAGTGTTGCCACCTGTCTGGGTGTCACCTGATTGTCCTTCTTTTTAATGCTCTGTCCAGGAGAAAAAAAATATTCTTCCTAGACACTAACTGTCCCAGTTTTTCTACATGATGCAAATAATATGTAAAGTATCATAATTATATTACAATAGGAGCAAGATAATATTATTAACAATATTAATAGTAAATACAGTACATTGATTGGCATTAACCATTTAAAGTACTTAAAACAAAACGAATGTAGCTCCAATACAAGGCTATGTCCAATTTCACTGCAGAGGGGCAATTTTTGTAATGGGTTAGATGTATGAAGGGCGACGCTGCTTATAAGAAAAAGGGTTGTGTTGCCGAAATGTCCAGGTTTTTTGTCAGACCTAGGTGGCAATAGGCTAGGCTAGGCTAGGCTAGGCTAGGTGAAATGGGCTATTAGAATTTGCCCATAGGTAATCTTAATGGCTGCATCATAGAACTCAATATTGGACAGATGTTTGTGTTATTACAGCCTACTTATACAGTACTTCACAGGCCGTAAACGTTGGTTTTAGGACAAGGAACGGATAAGTTACATTTTGGTGGTGATCTGTAACGCTGTCTGGTATTTGTATTGGGTCAGTGACCCTATATTGAGGTCTGCACTCTCCAAGTGATTTTTTACTTTCTATAAACTATTACACCAGTGGTATTAACTGCACTACCAGTAAACTTGCAGTCTCATGTTTTATTTTGCAATGCTGAGTCATGATGACAATGCACAATGCCTTATCATTTCTGGCAGTATACTGGACTCTTAGATTGGGCTGTATTTGGCCTTGAACTTGTAAAAGCAAAAAGGAAAATGTGTTGTAGCCCTGTGAACAAACACATCTTGATGGACTACAATTTTGTAAATATATTATCTTTTTCACATTGAGATAGGTGTAGCAGTATCAAAGTATTACTATCAAAATCATCCGCAACGCCTGTGTTATGTTTTTTGAGTGTAATCACTGAAGAGCTGTAAAGCAATTGCTGTAAAGGTGAACTAGCTAGCCTGGGCTTGCCCATACTTCCTGTGACACTGCACAAAATTTCGTGTTCAAGTCAGTATGGCCAAGCTGCCTTTTTACTTAATTTCCTGTCCCAGAATTTCAGGCACCAATGAGAAGCGAGCTTTTACTCCAAGGTGAAGGAGGCAGGCTAAACAAGTGTAACATTGATTCTGCCTTTGAGAAGGCAGCTAGTATGAGCAAGATGAACGTCAACATACATAAAATGATCGAGCAAGGAACACTGGAAACACAACGTCTTGAATGCAGACCTTCCAAAAAAATAAGCCTTTGGCAAACAGTTGCCGCAACATTGCTGCAAACTACTGGCAAATTTGTCGCCAAAAGTTAAAAGTTTGCCATTACAGTAGGTCTACTGGCAATTCTTTAAGCAAATCATTGGAGAATACAATCACCGCTAGTAGCAATTTACCATTGTTGCCAGATCTTTGCCACTAGTGGCTATGGCAAACTTGTGGCAAACATTTTATTTTTTGTAAGGGAATACAGACTACAAGCAGGCAATACACAGTAACTAGTGTTATGGCCTGGCTCTTTTCAGACCACAACAATGAAGGACACAACAAGAATAGCAAAATTGTGTATTGGAAATATACCTAAAACAATAAAAATATCAAATTATGTAAAGCCATGCTGTGGATGCGATGAAAGACTCAGTACAGTGTATGTTTGTTTAAGTGTCAGTATGTTAGAGACAGAAAGAGAACAAGAAAGAAACAGAGGGTGACACAAAGTAATAAGCAGAGAGAAGAAAGGTGGCAGTGCAAGGAGGAAAATCAAAAGGTGAATGAAGAAAAGTGTCAATTGAAATTGAGAAAAAAACTTTTATATAGACAGGTGAAACTCAATAATGAAATCGGTCTACCAGGCCCAGCCCTGCATGTGCACTGATAGGCCAAGACCTGAGGGGGGCACAGGAGGTCGTAACTCTAGTCTAGACACAGGTGGAATCAACAACAAGGGACAGGAAACAGGGGACCAAACAAAGCACATGGGACAAAAACCAGGAAGCACTCACAAGTAAACCAAATGACAAGCAAGATCAAAACTAAAATATACAAGGGGCATGAACACAAGGTAAACACAAGCACATATACAGAAGAAATGACACACAGAAGGTAACAAACGCAGAAGCTATGTGAAACTATAAACTCAGAGACAAGACAAGACAAGGACAAGAAGCCAAAACCCTAAACCAAAATGTTCTGGAGAGCATGAGAAAAGCATATTTCTCTAGTCAATAGTCTCTTTGATAAACTGCAAGAGCATCAACTTTGAATTTACATGACAATACATTTACAAATGCAACTTCATTGCAAAGCTAGTCCGACAAGGTCCAATAATTTGCGAAGCATGGCGAGTGATGTGAAAATATAGGCTACCCTCTCTGGTCTGGTTAACCTACTGCCCACTGTGCATGCAAAGGCATGCATCTGTCAACGTGCACCGGTAGAAAGACGACTGGCTCTGTGGCCCTGCAGTTAGACCCCCTCTCTGTTGGGAGAATTCAGAATTGCTTCCCCCACTAGAGGGTAGCAAAGTGTTGTTTCCAATGGCTATTTCTATTTTTTCTCACCGCTTCCTCTTTTACTTTCCACTACTATGTGTAGGCCATAAACACACATACCTTAAAGCTGCCAGCAGACCATATTGCTTTCCTTCTGCCATCTCTTAGTTTAGCATTTGTGGGGATTGATTGTTTGGTCTTTATCTCATTATTGATATAATTCTTGTCTTTTCTAGAATTGTAATACAATTAAGTGCCTGCTGCTTGGCTGTGTAGCCTACCACAGAAGTTCTCTCTTCAGCAGATGAGTATAACCAGGCTAGCGCCACTCACTTTATTTGCCTCCACTATATAGTCAGGAAACTAACAACTCGCTTCTGTTTGCTTCATCTTGAAATCGTGATGGCCCAATTAGTGAACAGAGATTTCAAACGACACATTCCAGGGGGTAACATGTGTCACGGCCAAACAGCAACGATTGGTTGAAGTCCAAACAGTAGGCCTAGCAATTGGTTTTAAGCAGAAAGTATCAGCCTACCAGAAGCAAACGAATCTAAATGGATAGAGATCAGACACTATATGATATGGTATGAAATAAGCGGCTGGTGCATCAGGCTAGATGAGTAGGCCTATGTTGTTCAAACAGTAAATGTCAGAACATGCCTAGAACACGAAAGCCTTCCCTAAGCTGCGACATGTTTCACTTTGTTTTGACATTGGGTGTGTTTACTGGAGAGCAGCTCGTAGGACAACACAAGGTTAGATTAGGTCTGTGTTTTTTCTGGGAGTGGAATGACTTGGAAGTATTTCAGTACTCTACACCAGAGGTTCTCAAACTTCTCCATGACAAGGCCCTGTATATAGGCTATACAAGATTCCAGCTAAGGCCCCCGGTAAGTGTGTTACAATAGGCCACAATAGGTCTTTTTGTTTTCACTTGTCCATTTTAAAGGGATATTTCACCTTATTTTGGGAAATTGCTTGTCTGTAGTCAACCCCTAGTAAAACATGAAAATGCATAGAATTTTTTTCTCTATGTGTTTGCAATGCCTAGGTTGACAGTATATCCATATTTAACATAGTTGCATTAACATTTAACTATGGTACCAAATAAAAAATCATCAAATTTACTTATACAGCACTTTGAAATTAATGTAAAATTCACCAGAGTGCAAAACTGGTATTTAATTCCTTTAAGTGGACACTTGTAACTTGATGGTACCATTTAGGCTACTTCCAGTGATTGTGCTAAGCTATGCTGATAATATCAGTGTAAGTACTGAACACACTGAGAAGAAAATGATCGCGCTTTCTTGAATATTTCTTAATATTTCTTAATACTGCTTGTGAATATCGAAATAAAGGTGGTGTGTTCCTTTAAAAGCCTCTGTCACTAAGGCTACTCTGGTTTCTTTACGTGATCATGATCACATTTGTTTGAATACCAGCCAATTAGAAAAGAGATGATGGACAATAAAAATAATAAATATAGCCGCAAGCGGCAATGAGCGGGGTCCAAGCCATTGGCATTTGGGACTTCAAGTCTTTGACGCACGCAGGTTTTTAAACTACACTCCACTGTGGATGAGACAAATTAAATGGTTTTTGCATTCAGTGGTTTGGAGAGAAACAATCACAGCTTTGACTTGATCTTGGGTTTCATGAGTTTGGCAGATTGGGCTTGGGCCATCACAGATATACCACTATGACAATCAGTAGTATGAAACTTGTATCACGGAAGGTGAATTTAAAAGCTTTGCACCTTTTTCAGAATATGACTGAACATTGATAGGTCTGTCAGCCAGTGAGTATGCACATGTGTGCCAACTGTGTAAGGCAGTTAATTCGAGGATGTCCTTTTCCTTTATATAAGTATGTATTTATCTGTTCTGTCGTAATTACAAGTTTTGTCGAATTATTGTGTCTGTGCCAGTATGTTAAAATACTGAATAAGCACAGATGATGTTACAATCAGCAATTTGAATTGTGAGTGAGATGTAAATGCTTAAGTCATCACACAGTGTAATCAGTAGTCAGCAGTATGAAGCTGGTGTCAGAGACGGGATTTGAACCCATAATCTCCGAGTTATAAGACTGGGAACAAGTTGGTTTCCAGCAAACTTGTAAATGTGAATTTAGGTTAGGCGAATAAGAAATCCTTCATGGAAACACCTGCAAAGTCGCATCAGTCCCTTAATGCGCATATAAATTTGTTTCGCTTCAGGGAGGTGGTTTAACTTTTGATGGAAACAATTAAATTCGAGTATTCGCATTAACCGCATTTCCATAGACGTTAATTCCACAGCTGGTCGGAACACGTCACTTGATTTGCCTAACATTCATTATTCGCACATTACACAGTTGATGGAAACACATGCAGAGTCACATAGTCGCGAGCCGAATGAATTATATGCGAATATGAAAAGCTAATAACGTTGGGTGTAAACCCAGTGCATGCCAACTGTAAAATTACATGATAGAGACTCTGACATGTAGCCTATGATTTATCATGTAGCCTATGTTATGCTGCAGCACAACAGAGGACTGCTGATGTGGTGTTTATTGTAGATATTGCTGAGAGACAGATCATGACAAGCTTTGCCTGCCCAGTGATTTTATGGGAAGGTAGCCTAGACTTCCGTTTTTGGAATGGACCTGCCTATGATTACCCTGCTGAACCTAACACTTTCACATCCGTTCACTCAGTGTTGGGCAAGCTATTCAGAAAATGTAGTCAAGCTTCCAGTTAGCCTACTCTACATCAGATGAAGCTTCCCTACTGTAGCCTACACCACAACTACATGAAGACCAAATGTAGTAAGCTAAGTTACAAAAAAGGTCAGAAGTAGTTTAACTAATGTGAAGCTATTTTTTAATGTACAAAAAGACCTAGGCTATAGGCTAAATAAACAAAATGATCTGACCCTCTACTAGGATTGTATTAATGATGAAACTAACAGGTCTTTCAATAGTTATACAATAGTAACTGACTATATAGTAAGTAATTGTACTTTTATAGGTAAAACATTTTCAAAACAATAATCCTTGGGTGTTATTTCCACGTTCAGAGACCAGAATAGGCCTATTTGTATGTGTACTTTATTGGGTCCTGAAAAAAGGGCCTGATTTCCCTATACAGTATATGATGCCAGCATTTTGCACTATTTTCTAGTACATACTTCTTTCTAATATGACTGTTTATCTATTTAAATTAAGTGCAGTGTGCACAAGTGAGTGACGGAAGACCCTCAATTGGTTTTGGTATACATTGTGGACCTTTTTGTTTTTAATTGTGGCACCACTCATGCAACAAATGCATCACATTATGGCAAAGAACTGATGTTATATTGAGATGGATTGCTGCTGTGAGCTGATGCTCTGAAAATGTAGTTTCAGGGAAAGCTACCACACTACATGACCAAAAAAATAGCCAAACTAAAAGCTACCAGATTCAGAAAACAGCATCACTTAAGCCACGCTACTCAAAAAGGTAGTTTAACTAGCTTTGTAACTTGTCGTGAAGCTATTGCCCAACTGCGTTCACTTTATGTAAAGCGTCTGGAATCCCTCAGTTGGTGTAGCCTATGTGTCCTTCCCTGTGGGCAGATCAAAATAGAAAATACCATATAGGGTGACAAGACGACTCTGATTTCCAGGGACAGTCCCCGATTTTGGTGGTCTGTCCCCAGAAAAGTACAAGAAAACCCACTTTGTCCCCAATTTTTGAAGCTAAAACATTGCTTATTTTAATATTGGCTGTAGAAATCGAATGTAGGAATATGGTTCTCAAGGAAAATTCAGGAAAATATCCCCAATTTTTATCTCAGAGTTCTGGTCACCTTGTGCCATAGCCCTCTGTTCGCTGATTGCCCAATCAAGCCGTTGGACACAGTGAAAACCAATTTGACACATATATACTGTATACACCACCCCCACAGCATTAGTAAGTGAAATCCATGCAGCAGGGTGCTATTGATATTCCAATGCGTTTGTTAAATGTTCTTCCCTCAAGTTATTTGTGCAGAAAATATTACGCAGATTCCACTCAAATCATTCCTCTTATCCAAATAGGAAGAGTTTAGAAGGAAAAAAAACCCTGTCAATTTTCAGAAATATGCAAAAATTCTGCTGTTTTTAATAACAATTCCCAAGTAACCTCTACCAGTGTTATCAAGTAAAAACTAATCGATCCAAAACAATCCAAATGGAGTTACTGATAATTAATCAAATTATTTACATTTCTGTGAATTCATCTCAAATTGACTTAACGTTTTTTTCATCTGAACTCCTCATGTATTTCTTACCACATGCAGACACACTCTAATATACTCTGAGAACAAGGGAAAATCCTCCCCTAATTAACTAGTTGTTTTCTACCTTAGCTGATAAGAATGGCTGTAACAACTACAATGCTTATGATGGCAGCTTCTCCACTATAGGGAGAACAACAATTACAACCTGATAATAACTGCACTGTATCACATACAATCTAGGCTTAAACTTTAACTCATGTATCTACTGTGAATTTGTTAGTACCTTGTTAAATACTCTTAATGAAACTATGCAAAAATAATGAGAAAGCATCTTCTGAAAATGGGTTTGCTTTTATTAAATCCAAAAGATTGCCTTTGCAATTACTTTCACGACATAATTTCCAAAAGTGAAATGAATCATTATATAAACATGACAAAATTAAGTGCTTAGTCTTACTCAGGTCAAAACATAAAATTGGCCTTGGACTTGGACAACGAATAAAAAAATATCAATACTTGTCTTCTGAAGACCTCATAAAACGAACATAAAACAGCACTGTATGGACAAAACATTTCCTACACTACATTCTATGGAATTGTTCGTTGTACCACCTATGAGCTTCCACTGAAGTCGGTCATGAGACACGCTTGTTCTTCAAAACAAGTTTCACTCTTTCTTGTTGCCCCACTTTGCCATTTTGTTGTTCACTGGAGTTTTCATGAACCTGCTTGATTTCATGTAGGCTGCAATCTTCTCAAGTCCCTGTTTTGAAAAGAAAGAGAGGGTCATGTACAGCCTTACAAAAAAACAAAAAAGACAAGACGTGACAATGCAGCAAGCACCTCAAAACGATCCAGAAACTCCTTAAGGGTCTTGAAGTCATCCAGGCATTTTGGCTCAAACATTCGGTGTTGATCCAAAAGCTCATACATGATAAAGTCCGCAAAGGTAATCTAAGACAGAGGGAAAAACGATGTGTGCATGAGTCCAGGTTTTCCAAATAATTACTATATACTGTACAGTTACCAGTAATGTTGGAAAGCCATCCTATAACATCAAAATGTATAGTCTGCGCACAGCCAATTGACAATAGGGGTGGAATCAGCGGTTGTCTTTCAAATTGGGTAGTGCTACAACCAATCAGAGTTACATCGTCAAAACAGCAAATAGCCTGCATCCTTCTCTGAAAAGCCATTTTCTGCTCAACTTTCAACGACAAGTCTAGCTCCAAAGTCGATTCAAACGACTGCTTATCTTTGGCCACTGCTGACAGCCCTGTCATTATTGTGCTAAGCCACTGTGTGACACTCCACAAACACAAAGTGTTGTGATTGATCTGACAAAGCCTGGAAATACGTGGTGATGTATCCAATACTGTATCCAATACTGTTCATTTTTATAGCCTGGGTGAAGCCCGGGACACATTTAAATATGCTCTGCAGGTCCATCAGGCCAGAAGCAGCAATGAACGTGTCAAAAGTGATTCATATCCCATGAAGTCCTCTGGACTTTAGTATTTTATTGTAGTTACTTACATCAATATTTGATAGCCTAATTGGTACTAGATAAGGATAACACATTTATAAACAAGTAACTTAGAAGTTTTTAAATGTTTCAATTTATCTTATTTTCAATACTGGTTTCATACCTGGAAATGGGAGGTTAGCACTGGTTGCCAAACCCATCTTGACTAATATGGGGGCTGGTTCCCAGTCTATCATTTTCACTTACTGTAATCATCTCAAATTCTATGAATTTGATATCTGAGTATTCTCTGATAATTTGAACATACCAGGGCTGAGAGATTAATTCGGTCTGAAGAGGCAGTTTAATTGTTACATTATCGTCAACTTGCTAAAATAATTGCCCAAGTAATTTTTTTTCAGGTTTTTCAGGAAACTTCAACCAAAAATACTTTATTTGATTTTTTTTGTAAAAAAAAAGATGACTGGCAATTATTTTTTGCAAAGTGACGTTGTGATCTCGGTCATCAGCGTGATTCCTAACATTTGCACCAAAAGAAGCAAAGTCCACCTTGCATAGGGTGACCAGACTACCCCAATTTCTGGGGACAGTCCCCAGTTTTGGTGCTCTGTTTCTGGTAAAATACAAGAAAACCCAATTTGTCCCTGATTTGAGACAGTATAAAGCTATTGACTGTAGAACTAGGAATGTCCCTGGTTCACAAGAAAACTTCAGGGAAACGCCCTGATTTTCATCTAAGAGGTCTTGTCAACTTAACATTGCGTTTTCAAAAGTAGGCTATCCATTTACATCAGAGCTAAATGCAGCATGGCCAACACTTACAACATTAGCCAAACAAAGGAAGTACACTGAAACTCCAGTTTGATGTATAGCTGTCTTGTCTCTTTGATAAGCCTATGTTTGCAAACCAAAAACGATTTATATTTTACATGCACAGTCCATTCTTATCTCACAAATGTCCCAGCATGCCATAATCATTGTCATCTTGTTGCAGTAATTAGGCTGTAATTCATTACAATGTCTACAGGGAACCAGTAGCAACAGCAGTTACAGTATATGAGCAAGACTTTATTTGAGAGGGTGGGGCTTTTGGTGAGTATGTGAATGGGGTGAATTTTAATGTGGCCAAGGCTAACATCGCATGCTGCTTCAGCATATTGTCTTTCATATCTTTGATTATCTTTTATGAACACTGACAGGCACAGATTGTGAAGCGCAAGTATAGGATACAAACTCAGGTCCAGGTCAGGCTGGCGCCACGGGCAGGCTTTGGGGTGCCATACCCACCCACGGCGGCACCTGTGCCTACCCTGGACGGACGAGTATTTTGTACTCAACGATGATAATGACAGAGACAATGTGCATCATAGCTTTTAAATTTTGGCTTTTGCAGTTGAAGGTTGGCTGATTCAAGGTAGAAATATGTATATGCGAGGGGCAGACAGAATTAGGCTTACTGTAGGCCGAAACGTTTGTCTTGTCCGTCATGCTTCCAAATAAATCAGCATAAGAATAATATTTCAAGAGTGCAGTTTTCACTACCTAATATCTTTTCACTTAGTCATCTCAAATATTCACCAATTCCAGTATTCTCTAATAATTTGTAAATACAAAGACTGCAAGATTAAAGGAGAAGTTCGGTGTGAATCAATCCATAGCCCTGTTGTTCAAGTTCACTGAATTCTGTTCATAGGAAAAAGAACGAAAAAATTTGATACAACATAGACCAAATAATGAACTGGGCAACTAACACTAAGTGAATTGGGCATAGTGTCTTACTTTCAGTTTAATTTCACTATGCCCCATTCAGTTAACAATAGTTATTGGTTTATAACTCAGCCTATGTTACATACATTTTTTTCGTCCTTTTTGCTACAGACAGCATGCAGTGACCTCTAACAACAGGGCTATGGATTGATTCACACCGAACTTCTCCTTTAAGACATGCTACAGTAGAACCCAGTGGAATACAACTTTTTGAATATTATCTCTGATAAAACTATTTAAATGTTAGTAGACTCATGCAGTTTTTAATTTGCCTAAGTGGCATATAGTCATGTCCATAATACTGAACTTATCCGGTAAAGTTAGAATTTACCTTATCTCCAGCAAACCATTTCCGGTCTCCCAAAAAATCAGTGAAAAGCTTTAGGGTATCAGGGAGTCTTTTCAAGTATCCAGGCTTCATTTTTTCCTAAATGAAATAAAAACAAATAAACAAAACAAACAAACAAACAAAAAACATTTACATAAGTTATAGAGAAAAGATCAAACATGGAATATTTCAAATGCTCCAAGTCACCAGTGAAAACACACCATGACAACTATGCAGTCTGTTTTCCACACATCTGTCTACTAAACTCACATAGTCTGTATAGCAGAGCATGACAAAGCCATTACGGAAGTCCATTGCCTGATTTTCAAGGATGTCAACCCGAACCTTCTCATCCTCCGTATCTCCGCCTATGTAGAATGATAATTGGCAAAAGAAATCAGGCTCTTGTGTTCTGTGCTTTAAAGTAGTGAGTGACAGGATTCTGAGCAAGTACTTACAAAGGTTATGCTTTCGAGCAATGTATCTCATGATGGCATTGCTTTGGACTATTTTCCTGTCCCCATCCTGAAGATAAGGCAACTGGCAGAGAAAATATTTGTTTATGAACTTGCAGGTCATACCTCCTTTGGTTGTTTACAGAACATGAAGCACTGATATGCCTACTTACATTGGGAAAATCCATCCCAAGTTTGAACTTCTCATCAAACCAACAGCTTTTATCATAATTGGGAGCTGGGAAAGAAGAAAAACACCAGAAGAGTGAGGCACACTGAACCAGTCACCTCTTGGTCAGACCATGACTTTTGACCTTAAATGGTGGTGAGCATAACTTTTGAGACCAGAAGTCCAACTTCAAGGCTTAAAGTAGGCCTACATACATTTAATTGGGAAAGGAAAGGCCAACATTAAACCCGTACCATAGTGATATACAGAATCAGACAAAGAGTCAGTTTTCACTGAATGTAATGAGGGGGGTGGGCTACCTTCGCCGCAAGCGTAGAATTTGTCTTCATATTTCGTCTCGGTGTACTCCAACAATAGACGGATTGGCTGAGCGAGCTGTTAAGACATAGCCTATTAGTTGAATAATATACTAGGAGGAGGAAAATGGGCGTTGCTGTGCACAATGGTCGCTCTCATGTGCCCAGTAGACTAGTAGGCTATGGCTGCAGACTCGAAATCAGAAGTGAACCAACATTACAAAGCATGGTATAGGCTACTAATGCATAACGTTACCACATGATAACAGGTTTCATTGAGAACAAGGTCAAAAGATGTTTAATAAAGTTAGTAAAATATGCGTTGTTGGGTCTTTTGTTGCAAACTGGAAGTCCGTGCATTAGGCTACCGGGGAACAACGCACGTTATGCAACAAATTCGGGCTTTGTTCGCAGGCTGTCACCAGAGAGTAACGTTAACGTTAGTTCACGGCCATGTGCACTGAAAGCAGCAAAGTGCACTTTGCGTCTTGCAAATTGGGCTAGCCATTCACAGGAGGGTGTGGAATAGCAGAGCCACATCGCAAACAATACAGAATGTCCAACACTCATAACGTTACTAAAGTCTGTGCGTTGAAACTCCAGTTTCACGTTGAAATAGCCTACCGGTATGTCTATTTGACTAGCCTATCGTTGCAAATCAGAAATTACCTAGATTTTACATAATAAAGTCCATTCTTACCCCACGAATATCCCAGTATGCTAGAATCATTGCCATCTTGATACAGTGTAGGTTGTAATTCGTTACAATGTCTACTGGGAACCGGCGACAACAGCAGATCACACGAGCAAGACTTTATTTGAGAGGTGGGGTTTTATCCAGAGCATGACAGCCTATCGGTGAACTTGTGGGTGGGGTGATTTTTGATATGGCCTAACGTTGCACGCTGCTACCTTCAGCATATTGCCTTTCATATCTGTGGTTGTCTTGTATGAACAGTTTATTAAAACATTCAGTCTTACAGAGATTGAAAAATGCAAGCATAGGACAACAAACACAGGCCTAGGCTTCAAGCAGACGTGAAAAGGTCTCTAGTGAGTCATATCCCATGAGTCATCTAGACTTCAGCATTTTATTGCTTTACATCAAGATTTGATAGCCCACTTGAAAGATAAGGATAAACAGATTTATAAACAAATAGTCTAGGTTTATTTTATTTAGCCTTCCAAAGTTACCAAAAATAAAAGAAAATGTTCACATTTCTGGCCAAAATTCCAGTGTGAGTGATTTTTTTTTTTTTTAAAGAAAATGTAACTTCTGTTGGTGGTAATGACTTTCCTCCATGATATATTATCTACTAATTCTAGAAAGGCAGGAGGACAACAATCAGGAAGAAAGACGATCACTGAGAAATAAGCACAAATCATCAACATCAGTGTCAAAAGCTCAAGTGGAGTAAAAGTAAAAGGTGTGATGCAGCTTTGCATATCAGTGCAGAAGCTATTTGTGACAGCCTACTTTTTTCTGAATTAATCATCTACTTGCTGACCTGAAAGACTTAAAAGTTTTTTCTCCTAAAACATTTCTGTGGGGAGTAACTATCCCCCTACACGACATTGAAAATATGCTGTTGATCATCCAGCTCATGAACATGCTTACAAGGTAATCTTATAGCAGTGTTTTAACAGAATAACGAGATATTGATTTGCCCATATTGAAATCTTTTTTGATGGTGGTGCTCTTAAAATGTCAAGTGGGCAGTTTATGAGCTAAATGGTGCTCAGATCTACCATTTCCTGGTTTAATCATATTTGTTTAAATGACTTATGACAGTGGAGAGGAGGAAAAGTTTCATTCCAATTTTTGAAACCTGATATTATTCAAAGTCTTTTGTATAGTTTACCTGCACAATATCCTGTCTCCCTTGATTTGTGTATCTTATTAGCCTAATGCATCAGCTGCTTATTTCACTTCGTTCCATAGCGCCTGATCCTGAACCATTCAGATTTGTTTGCTTTGCTGTGGGCAGATACTTTCTGATTAAGACCAATCGTGACTGTTTGGTCGTGACTTTAACCAATTGCTATTGTTTGGCCATGAAGTATGGTACGCAATAGAATGCATCGTTTGAATTCTCCGTTGGCTAATTGGGCCATCATGAGTTGGAGACGAAGCAAACGGAAGCGAATCGTTAGTTTCCTAACTACATGGTGGAGGCAAATAGCCTGGGCTTGTCCATACTTCCTATGACGCTGCACAAAATTTTGCTTTCTAGTCAATATGGCCAAACAGCATATTTACTGCAATTCCTATCCCAGAATTTCAGGCACCAATGAGAAGCGAGCTTTCACTCCAGGGTGAAGAAGGAGGGTTTAAAGGAATATTCCACCCAAACATGAAATTAAGTCAGTCTCGGTCACTCCCAGACTTAAAACAGTGAAAAAAATCT
>JASCQY010102019.1:0-19308 GCA_030264315.1 Sardinella tawilis
GTGTTGTTGTGAGGTCGCGGGTTCGAGTCCGGGCGTGTGCAGGGCTGAACTAGCGCGGATGACCTCGGTTACACATATTTAATTTATTTTAAAGCTGAAGTTAGCCCATTAAGTGAGCACCATAGACAGATTTTATTTTTCACTGAACTGTTCTTAAAGCATAATGATTTTTTTATTTCATTTCTTTTAATGATTATTATTTTTTTTTCTAATGATTCATGACACTCTATCACTTTATAGATATTAAGCAGACCACTGAATAACCACTCTATGACTGCAGATATTATCGGCAGTGTGAACAGAGAAGCTCCTTGTGCAAATGGAATTGGGCCAGAGCTTGTGGTAATGTGTTGCTTTTTTTGTGTGTGTGTGTGTGTGTGTGTGCGTGTATTTCTACCCCTGCCAGAGTTTGTAGCAGCGGCGGTCCACTCACATTTTGATGACTGTCCTGACTCTCATAGTCAGTTCTGTTTCCATGGCACCTGCCGCTTTCTGATCCTGGAGGAAACTGCAGCCTGCATGTGAGTTTACTGTGTTTGTGTGTCTGTGTCTGTGTGAGTAAATGTGTGTGTGCATCCATGAGTTTAATCTGTGTGTGTGTGTGTGTGTGTGTGTGTGTGTGAGAATGAGTGGGAATGAATGTGTGTGTGGGCACGTGCATGCATGCAAGTTTAAAATCCCTGATAGTCCTTTAAAACAGATATCAAGCACCTCAATTAAATCAAACTTCTATTCTTTCCTTGGCTTTCCCTGATATCAAATGAAAGTCTTCATTTTCTTTTGTCTGGCTGTTTAAACTCATTCCCTGAGAGAGCATTTTAGTTTCATCTATAGATAACATAACATGTGATAACATACAGGAATGTTTGAAGACAAAGATTAGCTTAATTAGATTGTTCCAAAAGTCATGCTAGCATTTTCAAATTTTATGAAAGAGTATTACTTGAAGATGACTTTCTAGACGAGGAGTCGACTGGCTAGTTGGAGCTGCTGGCTTGGCAGAAATATATCGGCCAGGCAGCCTTTGTCATTGGTGGCTTGGAAATGCTGATGGGATGGACGTCTGGAAGATCATCGGGGGACACGAATGCAGGAGATTGCGTGAGGGAGAACAATAGGACCCCATGGCTCTTAACAGCACAGCAGATCTGCCATCAAAGACATTAGCTGATCCTTTCATTTCCATCTGACAGGATTTCAGTCATTTTTAGACTCATTAGACATCATCTACTTTGCCCCCCCGGCTTTTGCAGCCATTCCTAGCTTTGCCATGTTAAGCCTTTCAAGGTTATTTTTAATCCATGTGCATTTAAAGTTATTGTAATTTTTTTGTCTGTCAAACACATCTTCTCTCTCTGTCTCTCTTTCTCTGTCTCTGTCTCTCTCTCTCCCTCTCTTTTTTCCTTTCTTTTCTTTCTTTCTTAACCTCAAGTTTATTCCGCACAAAATGTTAACTGTATGAATTGCTGTGGTTTTGTTGACCAATAAAGAAACATTTAAAATCTCTTTTTCTCTCTCTCTTCTCTCTCTCTCTCTCTCTCTCTCTCTCCCCCCACGCTCCATGGCCCCTCCACACTGACAGATGCCATCCTGGTTTTGTGGGGATGCGTTGTGAGCATGCTGACCTGCTGGCGGTTGTAGCCACAAACCACGGGCAGCACACAGTGGCCACCATGCTGGTGCTCTCAGTCGTGGGCTGCGTGACGCTTATGCTCCTCTTCACCCTCCTAAAGTGAGTAGCCCCCTCTTCTTCCTCTTCCTCCTCCTCCTCCTGTTCCACATCTGCCTTTGTGCAGTGCCTCTCGCATTAATAATACACTAGACAGCCTGAGGAGGACCTTCTCTGGCATGTGGCTCTTTTGCCCTTTGCCACGGTGTGATCTCTCTGCTCGGGAAATGAACGTGTCACTAAAGGTAGACCAGTCTACTCCTGCTCGTTGTTGTCATTGCCTGCTAGTGAGACCCGGCCCACACTTTTTGAGAAACAAAGCTGTGGATGTCCCAACACAATGTCCAACACACTTGCACTATTTAACCTGATCTGGCCTACCCAGGCTACTGTCACCTTGTACAGGACTTCCATTTAGTATCGCATGTCACTTCAGTACTGTCTCAGGGAGATCTCCAAAGGTTGTGAACAGAGGGCTTTGGTATACCCAATAGTTTTAAAGTTCACAGAAAATATCTGCTCACGAGGAAGGAGGCTTACGACCATTGAAGGATCCCAGACACTTTCCACAAAGTAAGATGACGTGAAAGCGTTTAGTACACCAGGCTAGATCTTGCCCACCTGGCTCAAATATCCAGACTGTCCTAAAGGGCTTCATTAGCAGAACAAAATCCATTTCTTAGGGCTCAACAGGAGATTTGGCTTGTGCTGGTTTAATGTGTCATTTCTTTCAAATACTGTAAGTACATCTTGGATGCTGGTTTTTATGAGCACATAAACCTCTGAATCTTACCTTAAAATTCTAGACGCCAGGAGTTTTTAACTGGAAAATGGATATTTTCTCATGTTGATTGTGGTCTGCTTGGGAATGGGGATTTGTTTTGAATATATTTATGAACTCCTTTAAAAAATAAAAAATATATATTTTTAAAGTGAACTTTATTATTGAAACTTTCATCATGAACAAAGATCTCTTTAACTGACTCAACTCTGATCTTTTTAACTGACTGAACTGTCTTTTTGAAATTTGTAATTGAAAGTTTTAGATTAAATTGAATCTAGCTGTCAAATGACAATGCTTTAGGGAGATGGCAATGTCAGAAAGAAATGTCATTTTGAATTAAAAACTTTTTAGCATTCCTTAAATGCAGAAATGGCCAAGACAACCCTTTAAATGATTTTGATTTCAAAATTGATTTCTGTTAGCATCTTAAGTCATCTTGTGTAGATTTTCCCTTGAAATAGAATTACTCTTGTGGAATCTGTCATCAATTTAGGCAGGAACAGCTAAGATTGATTTTCTGTTCAGAGACTGCATTCTTAATGTGGAGCTCAAATGGAATGTCTGCTAAAGTGCGAATGATGTTTCAGTTAAGACTTCTAAAATGTTCAATCATCTTTCTGTAACCTGCAGTCCTGTAACCTCTCTCTCGCTCGCTCTCTCTCTCTCTCTCTCTGTCTCTGGTGTAGTTGCTGGTGGAGGCGGGGGGGCTGTGAGAGGGAGCGGCTGCTGCCCTGCTTCTCGGAGAAGCCCAGTAGCATCCTAAAGGCCAGGAGCTCCTGCTGCCACTCTGAGACTGGTAGGCTACTGTATACTGCTCTCCCTTAGCCCCTGCTTTTGACCTTTACCTCGGTTCATGCCCTGCTTTGCTTTGCCATTGTGTTTTGGCTTGGTAAGCACATTGTCATTTCCGTCACATTTGTCATGGGGAGCTTAATTATAGGTGTCGATGGGGGATCTGGGTTTTGTCATTCAACTTTGGGCTGGACGGGGAGGTGAGATGTGCAAATGGCCTACTGTGCTCTTTTTGCTGAAGCGTTCACATTCACCTGCTGGCCCATCTGTCTGCAGTCCTCTCTGTGAGGACGCCACAAAGACAAACTCAACTTTGCTTTCACTTCTCGACAAGCAGGTGATGTCTACGTACTGTATAGCTCGCTTTTTGCCATGCTCATCCTGGACACCAGTTATTAAATTCCTGTGTGTTTTCTTGGCTCTTGGTTCTCCCGTCACTGACAGACTTTGGGTGGGTTACTCACAGTAATAGCAGAGAGCTTCATTGGCCTTCACAAATTATTAAAAGAAATCCTCGTCTATAGGCCGTAGCATTGGAGTGAAGTCTAGAGCCAAAGGGTCCGCTCCTTTCCGTGCCTTTCCGTGCCAACTACACAGATCTGACTGGGAGCCGATTGAGGACGGAGGGGATTTGGAGCCGAATGTACAAACTGATCATCCCATCATCCGCCCCCCTTGCGAGGAACTGGATAACCACATAAATATGTGCAATTAGAAATGGAATTGTAGGAATCTTGGACAGTCAGGATGTCTAATTATCCTTTTCCTAAGGTTGCTGTGTTTGTGGGGTATGGCTTTCTTTATTGAATTAAATTTGGCAGCTGAGAGCGGCCCTTCGTTTTCCTGACAGCAGTGACTCTGATATATGGAGGCTATTGTTGTGTGGATCATTCCCTTGGTTGTCTTGCTGTTTTTTTTATGTTTAACATTGTTTTTTTTTTGTTTGTTTTTTTAACTGTCTGCCTTTTTAATCACCTTTTCTTTTATTCTTTCCTCTGCATGTCTTTCCAGACCATGTTCCTTATGCACGAGGTATCATCTGGTGAAGTTAACAGTTCTAGATACTGTAGTTCACTGGCAGTCAAAAGTAATTGCTCATAAGCATATTATTCACTCTTACGTTCGTACAGAACCCACTAGGTTAAGCCCAGAACACTATTAGATTGGCACAAGTGTATTCCAAAAGAGAGACTTGCAGATGTGACTGCAGCTGAATGCGGTAACAAACAGCCTTTGGACAGCAGTGGGGAATGCGTGGGAGACAGCTCCTCTAGGTCTTCACAGAGGAGGTTAAGGCCACGCGAGGTCACCAAGGCTCTAGGAGAATGGAGAATGCTGACAGAATAGGAACTATTTGGTGTTTTCTCCATTGCCTACAGCTACAGTGTATGCCATATGAGCAGTATCGTTATGCCTGCCAGTGTAGCTGTTATTTGTGTTCATCCTAGATGAATATAGCTCAACAGATTTAGCTCAAAATAAAGTTTGATTTGTGGATATGTTGTGACATTGTTTTAATGTATTTTTTGTTGCTTATCTTTAAACAGTGGTTTGAAACTGCCGACTGGATCTGCCGCGTGCCTCTGATGTCCGTCCCATGGTCTCCACTCCCCGCCCCCCCACCACCACTCCTCAGGCCTTTGCCTAGTGCATGGATGCAACATGGACTATCCATTAGACAGGCAAGGCAAACACTACCGCCAGTGATGGACTTGGAGAAGAAGGACACACTCATTTGCTCAGTGGACTTGGACACCAAGCAGACGTGTTATGTGGATAGCAGAAGGACCTTGTGTCTCCCCAGCTCAAAAATATGTCTCTGGACTTTCTGGGATTACAGACTAATGGGAGAATGAGGGTGATAAACGAGATGGATTGAAAAGATTCACCACAACAGAAGATACAAGTTAAGTATTTAAGTTCAGTGAACTTCAGTAAAAAAAAAAAAATAGCATACGTATTAAGCCCAACCTGAACAGAACTATAATCCAGGATATTTTAGGGTCTTAAAAAAATTAATAATTAGGAATGTGACTTTTAATTGCACATGTACTCGACCCCTAAGGACATACACAAAACACTCCAGGTTAGTCCTCCATTTTTGTCTTTTAAATCTCTCACCTTTTAAAAAACTGTCACATGTAGTAAACAATAAGCACAATTGTACAGTATTTTAGCCATGAGTTATATGGTGGTAGGCACTGACAGAAGAACCAAGTCTCCCTATTGCATTCTTTGGTTTTTAACATTTAATAATGAGGTGATTACACATTTCTACCACAAGTGAACAAAAATGTAAAAAAAAAAAAAAAAAAGAAGAAAAGAAAGAAAGAAAATGGGACATAAATTTGCAACCTGGGTGTTTAGCATCAGAAACTCAGCCCCAAAGCACAGAAACTGTTCATAAGGACAATGACCTCTTCAGTGTGACATCTCCTGCATGGTAGCCTGGTTAGCACGACAATTCCAATGCGAGGCCACGGACGTGACCGATAACGTCACAGAATGGGCGAGCCCAGGCTAGCTGCATGGTACTTCCAGAATCCTTTTCACATCCATCAGAAGGAGGTTCGACCCCCCACAGGAGTGTTGTGCTGATCAAACATGTACCGTCTACAGTATTATTGATATGCCATATTTAGCCCAACACATTTTTGTTTATCTCTGCACTTTAAGTGTACAGCCTTGATGAGATAATGTTACATGGCTTAAAGACATTTCATTTCTTTCCCTGCCATTTCTTGAATTTAGTAGGCAAATAGCATCTTTGTTTGAATAACATTCATACCTTGGGATTTCTGCGGCGTTTATATGAAATTGGTGTTCCCACATTTTTCTGAAGTCTTGGTCACATAGAGCACTTATTGAAGATTCACATATATTGTAGGGTACAAGCATCTCGAGAGCCGAACAGGATTTTCCACTTGCTTAGAATTAACAACATTAGCCAACATCCTCAACATCCAGGCAATCACTTCCTCCAACCATCATATTTTACTTCTCTGAGATCAGCTTTAACATGTTACAGGGTATAGCTGACCAAATACCCCTACCTAACTACCATGAACTTAGTAAGTTATCAGTTACCAACATTGGTTTTGATGTCATTCAAGTATAGTTCAACTATCATCCACAAAGGAAATCTTTATCTAGTAAATTTAATCACATCTGCCATAATGTCTTCATAATGTCTTATTGCAAGCTGCTTTTAGTAATTACAGTATATTGTACGTTTGTAACATTCGTGTATTTATCAGGAGGAAAGAACTACTAACGCCTAGTTTGGTTGATCAAGCAGATACAGTATGTGGAAAATCCAGGACAGGTGGTTGTATCACTGCTCTAAAGCTTTCTGTTGATAAACAGACCCTCTCTCGAAGAGATTAATTTCACTTTCACATTCCACATTTCACCTTGCACATTTCACATTTCATATCCCTTGTAAATGTATGTGCACTCAGTCCTCCAGAGTGAGACCTCCACAATAGCACCCTAGCACCACAGCACAAAATGTTTCAAACAAAGCCGCTACGCTAACTAATATCTTTAAGGAATGTTGTGGGCTCCACTGAAGTCGCACAGTGTCCAGGCTGTTTGTAGAGCACCTCTGTGTCACTTCTCAAGCCTGGGGGGAGGTGTACATGCCATAGTTTTCATTATCGGTTTGATAACTGTGGCATTCATGTATTTTGAGAACCGGGTAAGGCATAGGCAAAGTTTTTTTTTTTTTTTGTTTGTTTTTGTTTTGTGTTTTTTTTTTGTCTTGCCTTTGCCTCAGTTTAGTGAATGGAGCAGGGAGGCGGGGCAGACTCCTGTGGAAAAGAGCTGTGAGACTCAGATATCCAGACATGTGCTTGATCACAGGAATGTACTGATGCTTGTCAATGTCCAAATTGTGTCACAAAAAAAGCAAAAGAGAACATTGTAAAAAAAAAAAAAAAACAATTCTGTGAAATACCTCAAATGTCTACAAACTTTGGCAATGTGGTTCAAGAGTGTTTGTGGTTCAATTTTGTTTATCGGTTTATTTATTTAAGTTGTTTGTCATTTCAGCTTTGCGTGTTCTGTGACTCCATGTGAATTAGTGCTTAAGTGTAAGTGTTTAAAATCAGTGCAGAATATTGCTGAAGGACGGCACTTTCTCCATGTTGGGTATGGAGAAGAGTGGGTTTGCTCTTCCCCTGAAATTCTCTCTGAACTCTGTAAAGAATTATGATAATTTGTATAATTTAACTTACTGCCATTCAAACTGTTATTTTGTTTCTATCAGTTGCTCCATAAGTGCAAATCGAAGATGTTGCATGATAAAAACTAGTCTTCCATAACTGGTGGATGATATTGTAGTGTAGTGTATTGTATTGACTTCAGGTGACGCTGTAAAGCGTAAGTTGTGGCCTGTCATTTCACTTTGGCCACAAGCACCATGCTATCGTTATCACCATGTGCATCTTTAAAGCTGAGGCTTCTTTTCTGTAAGAGTCTTTCAGTTTTCACTTTCCTGCCCTGTGGTCTATGTTTGACATTCATGTCTGTTTAAGCTCGCAAAATGTACCGTAATCACTTGAGTGTTTAAAAGCAAAACGTATCTGCACCTGCAAACTGTTTCTCCTCCATTTGTCTATGTGAAGACCTTTGTTAGTGTAAAAAACTGGGCGCGTTGCGAAGTGGTGACATGCATGGTACACCATATCTGTTTGCAGAGCAGGTAAAGTATACCATTACATGAGGCCTGTAAGGTAGCCTAGCCAATCGGGATTGTGGACATGATCTTGACAGTTACCATCCTATTGATGAACAGTGTTGATGATACATTTGTCAAGAGTAGGAAGTTTGCTTGTGTACTGATACAGTATATGTCAACTGCATTGTGTGTGTGTGTGTGTGTGTGTGTGTGTGTGTGTGTGTGTGTGTGTGTTTCTGTTTGCATTCTGTATGCAATTTTTTTTTTCAATGAAGACTGAAAGCTGATGTTTCTGTGGCGTGTGTGTGTGTGTGTGTTTTTGTCTATTCTTGTTTGAATTACTCTGCTCATCCCTGCTTCTTTGAGTAGTGGCAGCTCTGATGTCCCAATGTGGTTTTCTGCTCATGGCACGCCATGGCAATGCCCCCCTTTTTGGCATTTGTCCTTCCTGTCTTCTCTGCCTCTGCTTTCAAGCATCATCCATTTATTTCCTCCATCTCCTGAATATTTCAAGAGAGCCGAATAGAAAAGCAAACATAAAAACTCTTTAAAAAAAAAAAAAAGAAAAAACCCCAGGCACTGTTGAACAAAGAGTCGTGGTTCCAGAGTGCCCTTTTTGCTGAGGGAAAGGTTGGGCCACTTCCTGTCTATTTACTGACTTTGCCAGTTATTTGTTTGCTTTGCTCTCCGTCCCCTTTTGTACGCAGAGAAAAGCGCCGCGTGGAGCGTCAGAGAAGTAGAGCACCCAGCGTCAGCCCAAGATGGGCGCCACAAACGCCATGGAGCACGTCAGAGCTGACATGCAACACACACACAGACACACACACACAAACACACACACACAAAACCTCTTGTTTTTTGTATTTTGTTTTTATGATTGTGCACATAATCCATGTCTTCTCAGGAGACCAGATCTCTCTTCAGAAAGCTCATTCGGCACTCTTTGCATCTCTGTTTCTCCCTCATATGTCCAGCTATGGCTGCCAATCCTATTATGTGGAAATTGGATTGGTGTGGAGCTTTTTAGAGCCGACTGGCTAAGCTACCCAAGCTCAGGCTGCTTTAAGGATCTCCGCTGGGGGACTCCCCATCCACACAGGCAGCTTAGAGGCAGAAGGAGGGAGAGGACGGGGAGGGAGGGGTGGGAAGGTATCTGTTTGTAATATAACGTGGGCGGCTGGGAGTGGAGGTCAACCATTACATGATAGTTGGGACACCGGAACCTTAGCCTTATAGGCTACTGGTGTGTTTTCTCACGCCACGTGGGGAGGGGCTTTCTGGCGGTAGTCTCCCTTCGTTTATCTCATTTTCTCATGTCTCTTCAGACACTTGGCCATTTAGGACTCATTCGTCTTTTGATCTCCAACCAGGCTTTGTCTGTGTGGGTATCCGTCTCTGAGCAGATTGGAAGCACTAAGAGACTGGGGGCATTAGGCTGAAAAGTGATCCCTCCCCATCCACTGGTTGGCTTGTAGGACAGATACCCAACAGTAGCTATATACTAACTGGGACATCATCATCTGCAGGGGGGGTGGGGGGGATGCCTTAAAAGTTGGATCACAGACCAGTTTTTTTTGGTCTTGATGCTTGCTGCAATTATATTTGCATAAACATATCTTGACGTATCTTGGTTTAAATAACAGTGCATCAGGTAGAATAAGCCACGCTGGATGACATTTAATTTGCTTAATATGTTGGTTTCTTTTGCTCAAAGCAATTTCCACTAGCATCTGGGCCAAAGACCAAACTAAAAGCCCCAGAGAGGAGGTTGAAATCTCGTTCAGTGCTCCCTGAGAAACCCATCTTAATCTCTCATTGCTGGGGGACAGACTGACATCATTATGTTTGTTTCCAGTTCATAGAGCCAGGGCTGTGTAAGGAGATGTTTTTTATTGGGCAGAAAATGCAGAGTTGATGGTTCATTAGTCGATTTAAACTGTTCTAGGCAACAAATCCCAGCCTACCTTCAACCTGAATTCATTAGAAATTAATATGAATACGTTTCATGTTCTTTTGGTATTATTGGGCGAGATTCATATTCATACGATATCAGACCTGTTCCTTCTGTTGGTAGCCTCTGTCATGCTTTGCCTCATATCAGAAGTGAACTGAAATGACTTGTGCTAGTGATGGATAAAATGGGCCAGTAACTAGCCAACCAACTTGCCCTAGGCCTGTGAGCCGGTGCTTATGTTTAACCCTGGCCTCCAGCCACAACAAATACATTTAATAGACCTTGACCTTCCTGGAGTTTTGAATGCACCAATGCTGAATGCATTTTGCCTGCAGCTACACTGTACTGTATGCTATATAAACGCCGCATTAGTACATTACAACCCCATCCTAGTAAAAACTTGCATGCTCCAGCTTTAAGTAACTGAATGCTCACTTTGAGTGAAGTGTGTAACAGACTTCACTTAAGTAATAAAACTGTAAAAACATCTTGATATAGATGTTTGGCACAAGCATACTTTGGTTTTATGCCCCTATTGGTAAAGCGGTATGCTCCACGTTGCTATTGTCAAAATGAATAAATTAATTATGTGAATAAATGAACAGAACTGAGATCAGTTGATGGAGGAGAAAAGCTGGGGAATCCTCTAGTCAAAGCCACTGAAACAGGTGGCACAGAGGATCAGGGGCAGTCTTCAGGGAAAACCCCATCCTGCAGTAAGCTGCATCTGTCGTCACACTGGTTCATGAAAGAATACTCAAGTGACTGATTCTCTGATGAATGAAGAAAACATCCAGCTTCCAGGCTGCAGTTGAAAAAGTTGCCCATTTCTGTTTACTTATTAATAATGTAATTTAAACTAGAAACAGTAAAAAAAAACTTACCAGTCATCACAACAGATTTTATTAAAATATGTGCAAAAATATGTTGCATTTTATTATTTTTTCTACTGAGAGCAGAGTAATCACAAAGACTGATGTAAAAGAATAAAAATGTATTATTTTCCCTTAAATTAAATCCCTAAAACACTGAGGACTCAACTCTGAGATATCTGAAAAAATGGAGCTGTAAAAGGTATTCACATGGAAGCAATATTGCTGAACTGTCAAAGATTTGACTAGCATGAATCAATCAATAAGCTGCTTCATGTTGATTAAATCTTTGACAGTTTGGGCTGGGGGATATTGAGATGAGGTTTCTAAGAAGTATTTCCCATGTGAGAGGAAAGACAGTGCACGCCATCTTGTGGACAGACAAAAAACTGCAACTGCACTGAGTGATAAACCTACTAAAACAGTTACACAGCCATAAAACACAATAAAACAAGGTAGAGTTACACCAAAAGGGTAAAATAATGCTGGCACCTTATCTACCAGGTTCTTGCGTCAACATCCATGTGTCATTTTTACATGTGCAAAAAATAGCCTCTGCTCTTTACTGTAGTATTTCCAGGGAATATTACTGTGGGTTAAAATGTGCACGCACCGGCCTGCTTCGGAGGGCTGACCTCCATACCAACCATCTGCTACCACTCCCAATGGCTCTGTTGCCAATTAGACATGTTAAATTGACCACAAACAAGCCAGCAGAAATCTGTCCATATTGGTGAAGCTGTGTATAGCCAACCACTCAAATTTAGGCCTGACGCCATGGACCCGACACCGTCGGACACTAATGAACACCATCACTTGTCCGACCGTCGGCCTGGACTGCACTTAATAGAAAACCATCCAATAGTTGCATTCATGTATTGTCATTGAAAGTAACTCTCTAAAGATCTGACAAGTGATTCCAAAAGATAAATGGGTACTTTTGATGATTTCATTAGCTGTTAATTACATCTGAATGCCATCGTCTCATCTGTAGGCTACCTCAATCCGTCACTGAGGCAAAAAGGTGCATAATTGAAAACTCCATAAATCTCTCCATTGCACATTTCCTGTCTGAAATGACCTATAATCGGCTACCGCTCAGCAATTTGCTCCAGACGGGCTGGCAGCTCATCCAAGTTGCTCAGTATGTGGCGAGTGGGTACGTCTGGGCGCTGTGTGCTATTGTCCCTGTCCAGCAGATACCCTCGGATGCCAAGCGAGCGTGCTGTGAGGTAATCGTTGACGTAGTGGTCCCCAACATGAGCCACATTGGAGGCCGGCTCCCCGCAGTGCTGCAAGGCCAGGTGGAAAATGCCTGCGTCAGGCTTGGCCACCTTGGCTCCTTCGGAGGTCAGCAGGAAGCTGAAATGGGATAGAAGCCCACAGCTGTGCAAGATGCCCTCCAAACGGTTGTCAAAATTGGACACCACACCTAGTTTCAGGCCCATGGCGATGCAGCTCTGTAGAGTGCGGTTCGAGTCTGGAAACACCTGGTGAGGAGAACCACAGTAATGTTTAAAATCTATACCTAATTGAACTCACAACTCTAGTTTCAACAAACATTCATTTACCTATTCATTTCTTTATGGGGGATAAACTTATTGGGGCTGAGTTTCAATTTGCAAAAGTCACAATACTACACATTTAGGGTGGAATTCTCCGGGGAGCGTCAGTTCAAAAATCACTTAGTTGCACGCTTTTCCGCCATTGGCTGAAAAAAAATTGGATTTTTGAACTGACGCGCCCCAGAGAATTTCACCCATAGTGCCTGTAGCTTTGGGAAGTTTGCTGCCTTGCATGTTTAGCTTACTTTACAAGCACAGCACAGACTAAGGGTAAGGGTAGGAAAACACTTCTTAACTAGAGAAAAACTGGAGTCTGAGGGGGCTGTGGAGCAGGCTCTAGGTCAGTTTGTTTTGAAAGCAAGAAGCCATGTGCTCTTGGTGCTGCCTAATCAAGTTAAGATTACATAACCATCAGAGGGAGCATAATTACCTCCCAGTTGTCAGCATTTTTGAAGTTATGGTAGAGGTTGAAGGAGAGCTTATCCAACACGGTTGAGTCTTGCACCCCACACTGGCTGAAAGTGTCCTTCACCACGGCAACCCACCAACGGTGTCCTCCAAGACCTTGTGCCATGCCATAGTTGGGGTACAGTTTAGACTGCCGGCGATATGCCTGCTTGAAGGCTGCTTCCACCTGTGCAGGTGGCAGGTCCAGGCCGAGACGTGACGCCTCATTGCAGTACTGTTCCCCGACAGAGCGTCGTACCTTCAGCAGTGTGTCCTTCACATCCCATAGCACCCAGCGGACTGGACCCCGCATCTCGCCTGAGAACAAACCCACACACACATTATTTACCCAGTGGATTGACCAATCAACTTAACACATGTACTGTACTGGACCCTTTCAACAGTCCATATATTTGACTAGATGTTGCAATATTTGCCAAACTGACAATGTTAGGAATATGCAGCTCTGGGTGCCTTGGTTTGTGAAGCACTCAAAACAATCATCATTTCCAAAGATATTCTCTACAGAATTTACAATATTCACAAATATGAAAGGTTCAACATAATTGGTTTGTTTGTTTAAAATACTGCATAGTAGTACTGTTTAGTGTATGCATTGCACAGCCACGCTAGCTTCCAAATCAAATTGATGTTGGAGTCTAGGGACTCTTCATTGGGAGGGAAGGCGGGCTAAAAGGTTGTCATTCAACGCATTCATCAAATCAAATCATTCATTAGACTCTGCACTTCACAGTGATTCGTCGGCCGCCAGTCATAGGAGTAGCCCTATGAAGAGACACAAGACGTCCCCGGCAGAGAATTACATTTGTTGCCATTAGGGGCGTATAGCCAAAGTCCTTCAGCATGGCTAGGCTAAAAGTTGTCCTATTTACTATGACACTGACTGAATTGTTATTTTTCATGAAGATGAGTCTTCACACTGTCTGCTTGCAAAAAGCTGGTTAAGCCTAAATTAGGCTACCTGGCCTTTCCCCTAGCCTATTCCTTACCAAAGGGCATTTTGAGTGCGTTTATTGCATCCCAGTCCAAAGTCCCCCCATCTTCTATTTGAGAATCTTAGAGCATATCTCAAGAGCATTTTTAGGCTATTGGATTTACCTTTAATCGATCACCTTTAAACAGAAATTGTTTTTCATTTAATGCACATAGGACAGTATCAAAAATTGAAAAGTACATTTCACAGCACACGCCTAGGACTATACTTAGGATACAGCAGGTTTAGTTTTCGTGGATATGGACAAACATTAACGCATCTTACATAGGGCTATTCTTTGCATCCTCACTCACGTAACATGTTACACTGTAGCAGTGGGCTACTTTCTGCAAACATAGCCTACTGTAATAGCCTACAGAAATACTCCCGTTACAGTCCGCAAAATGCATCGACATACGAACTCCTAATCTAAGTCATGTCTTCCAAACATGCTAAAAACAATGGATATTTCATAAATTAATTCAATTAGTTAATGTTTTAACAATTTCAAACCCTACCTTCTCCTACAGAAATAGTACAACCAGTATGAATAAAGGGCACAATGTTGGTCCGACTCGTAAAACGATCCGTGTGGAGCTTCAGGTGGCGAAGGAACTGTTCCGGGTGATTTTCATGACCGTGATGGGCTACCGCTACCTCGTCTTGTTTACATTGCCATGTTCAAAGAACGTGGTAAGAAATAGTCCGTAACTACTCTGAGAAAGAAATTACAACTGAATGGTGAACTACTATTTATTGGCATATGAATATTGCAACACAACAGTAGAGGGACAGATAATGTCCAAAAAACATTGTCATATAACCGATACCATAACAAATGGTCAGTTATCCCAAGCAGGCTCATGAGTCACAATCAAGAAATTTGTATGTCAGTCAGTCACATACTATCAGGACGATGAGTTTGCTGCGGTTTCCTCTGGAGCAGACAGCAGCTGCTCTGGGACGGTTCCAGCTTCACTGGCTGTGGAGTGTTCGGTGCTGGCCTGCGGACAGTGCTGTTCTGCCTGAGATTTCTCAGTATGTCTGGAACTGAGGGTCTTCAGCATGGCACGGTGCGTCTTGATGGCCCCCTGAATGTCTGTGATGGTCCAGTGCTGACGAGTGAGTGCCTCCTGCAGGCCAAAAGGTCCATCGCGGGTGCGCCGGACGCCTGTGCAGACAGCTGAACTCCGAAGCTCCAGGCCCACCTCATGGATCAGCTTACGCAAGTAAGCCTGAGTCTCATTCACACACTGAGCCTCTGCAGGAAACCAGATAAAAGAAAATGAGAAATTAATACAGGTGACAGTTACAGCATAAGTGACAGGGAAGTCACAGACAGATAAAGAAGAGGCAGGTAGATCCCAGGTAGCAAGATATTGGCGTCCACTAACAGCTCACTAGCGTTGGTTTGTTGGTTTTCCGACAGTCCGCTGGTGGGCTGCCAACAAACACCCCTCCATTCGGCATTGGTGGTGGTGTTTTTTGAAAATGTTTAAAAAAAAAAAAATCAAATTCAAAGTGTCATGCCATAGGCAGCGGGCCACCAGTGGGTCTGATATCAGCTGATATGAATCTGATTTTGACATCTAGGTGATTAGGCGAGTTCTGAAATCCTGGTCATTATATCATTAAATAAATAGTTTCATTTTCTTTTTTAAATACTGCATGCGTTTTTTATATCTTGTGTGAAATTTTGATAAATATAAAGCACAGTATGAATAAAATTCATTACTATTATTCATCATTATTAATAAATGATTGCTACTGTTACCAAGAGTGAAGTAAGGGGGCTGGAAACGGATGCATCGCAGACCCACAAGGATGGGAGGAGACTTGCCGTGTGGACGCAGCATTCCTCGAGCGGCCAGCTCATAGGCCTCTTGAGACTGGAGGTCCACATCTGAGTATCTGAATTCAACATATTCGCAGTATTAACTTCTCTACAATGAACAATTCATACATTAGTTGCACATGTATCTGCAAGCTGGTAATCCCAAAATTTGCCTTTAGGATGGAAAGATGATAGACAGACTTACGTGATTAGGGCTTTCTGATGCCCTCCCTGGATCACTGCTAGGATCCTCTCCAGCTTCTCCACAGTGATATGATCTAGAACAGCAGACAAAAAGCACAGATTGGGAAAAGTGGCATTCAATCTTTGAAGAAATCGACAAAACTAAGGAGAATATTAAGCTTATTTCACAGCAGCCATTTCTCCAATAAATCGCAGGGTAAGCACAGATGTTAGCTGGGTTTCCATTCAACGTTATTCACATCTCATATTCGAATATCATTAATTCGGCTCACGACTGTGGGCCTCTGCATGCGTTTCAATCAACTGTGTAATGCGGATGTAATGAACGGTAGGATAATCAAGTGAAGTGTTCCGTCCAGCTTCCGACCAATCTGTCTATGGACAGAAATGTGGTTAATACGAATATTCACTTATTCAACTGTTTCCATCGACTTAAATCGCACATGCCTTATTCGCATCAAGACTTAAAGGAGAAGTATGGTGTGAATCAATCCATAGCTCTGGTGTTCAAGGTCAATGAATACTGTCTATAGGAAAAATAATGAAAAAATTATGACTACGACAACTAAGACTAAGAAAATGGGGCATAGTGACTTACTTTCAGTTTCATTTCATTCATTGGTTTGTTACTCGGCCTATGTTGCATCAATTTATTCATTTTTTAAGCATTCAACAGGGCTATGGATTGATTCACACCAAACTTCTCCTTTAATCCACCTTCCTGGAACGAATCGAATTTATGATCTCATTAAGGGACTGATGCGACTGCAGGTGTTTCCATTAAGGATTTCTTTCTCGCATTAAAGATGGTAGATAGGCGGAGCCAAGATATGTTGTGACAAGCCACTACCTGGAACCACGATTGCACGAGGGGGGCCACTAATCCCCCTTTATGCAGTGAAGAAGCACAATCTGTTGCATTGAGGTCTAAGGCAGAACCCCAGAATATCACCAGAATATTTAAAAGTCTTAATTTTTCTGAATGATAAATGTACATTTCAGACATGATCTCCAATCCCTCTTGCCCATTTATGGAAAATGTTGTGATAGTTAATTAATAACAGCTGTGCTTATCCTATTTCATGGTATAATAGCTGCTGTGAAATGGGCTTACTGCATGTCAGGGAAATTTGTACGACAGAATCAACATTAGTTGGACTTGGAACCATTCTTACCAAATGTAGTCCTTTCTATGATGCGTCCGGTGTCAGAGAAGTCATCTGTGGCCATCCCGAACTCTCCCTCTAATGTGTAATCCTGCCATACAATGACACAGCACATATGATTGGCAATTCAACTGTGAACAAGCTGTTCAAGTTTTCAGCTGTACCTCAGAGGTGAACATCACTGATTCAGAAAATAAAGACCTTACAGACTATACATTTGTTCCAACCATTTCAGACCAGGTGATCTTAATTACTTGCTAGCCAGGTAGAGAAGTTAATTAGTGATCAGCTGACAGCTGTGTAAAGTGCATGTGCACATAAAACGCATGGCAGGACCACTTTCTAAACCTGCTGCAATGGCCAATTCTGCACCGCTGTTGTATGAGTACAGTACTATCTAAAACTGTGTAGCATTCATTCCCAATACTTATCCAATTATACTGAAACCTCAGTTATTGTATACTGAAACATCAGATATTAGTCTTCCTTGCTCACCCTGGTCACAGGCAAGCTGTAGAACTCAGCCAGTGCCTTGTTTGCTCGTCCAACGCCAATAACTGAAACAAAACAAACATGTCAAACATGTCAGGTAAGGTTTTTTTTACTCAGACAAACTTATGATGATATATGATTCTAACGTTAAGGTGGGGGCATACCAAGCACGCCAGATGAGGATGCATCCAGACGATGGCCTACTCCCACTTTCAGATTCCTGTAACAGGGTCCTCTGACTAGAAAACGAAGAAACATGTTGAGCAAGAAAGGAGCATCTAAATGGAATTTATCATTCCAGGTCGTCCCCAGACTAACAACCACCTTGGTTATGAAGCCTTGACAAAAGGTAGGCTCTTGACCAGCCTAAATGCGATCTATATGAGCTCCTCTGTTTCAATAACTGTAACTTACCATTACTTTAGAGAGAAGAAAAAGTAGGACGAGTCTAAACACCAGAATAAAACATGTCTGAACTAACGTTAGCAGTCACTGCTGCGTTTTACAGTAATGTACTGTAGGCCAGCTGCATAAACTCATGGACATTCGCATTGTTAACGTTACATGTTGAAATTCTGACCAGTGCAACTGAAGAGAATACCTTGAGGAGTGGCAGCGAGAACTGGAACCTGAGTGGCTGTCATAGTGAGCTCCTTGGCTGCCCCAGAATCGCCACTGGACAAAGCCTGGAAACGCACCTCAAGTTTAGGAGCAGGGGAAGGAGCGGCGTTGATTTCTAGGGGAAAATACAAGAGTACAACTTGGCTTCTCAAAGGGTCAATCGCAGACACGTCATGTAAACTTAGGATACTAACGTTATCAGTCTTTATACCAATCAAGTTGACCTATGTATAAACATAAGTGTTACAAGAAAAAAACAAAGATTAACCTTTAAGAAGTCGAGTCTCTATAGTGTCACGAACGAGTTTCCAGTGAATTCCTGGAGGCTTGTATACGGAAAATAACCCTTCCAGTTTACGAAAAAGACGCGCAGAAGTTGCCATTTTCGTGTTCTGTAATAACGTTACTTCCACATGATTTCAGTTGAAATCAAAGAAAGGCATGCATGCAACCGCGTTTGTAGCTGATGCTCAAAGCTGTCAGGACCCCTAAGCTAACGTTAACTTAGTTGCCTGCACATGGGTAACGTTTACTTTAGCGGTCCAGTTGGTTGGTGGATCACAGTCGTTCATTGGAGCTCCTCTCGCTTAATCCTATCCTTAAGGTTACAAGTCTTGACCAAACCCGAAAAATACAAGGGCCTTGGGATCGTTAACAGTTGTATTTTATTTAACCAAACAGTTTCCGTGAGACTGGCAGAATGTCAGTCCATCCACGAAGAAAGCCGCATATTTGAAGCTGCTGTGCGTAAAAGTACTTGCTGCCACCTAATGCTTTGGAGAGGTTTGGCAACTCTTTGGTGTACTACTGCATAACATTTGATTCTGGCGCCCTCTACTGATAATTTTCGGTAAACATGACCCATGCACATGTGGAAAATTTCCACTGGAAATACTTTGTCATAGCACATCCAACTTTGTACAGGTGCAGGCTAAAATGTTCATCAGGAAATAAGATATGAGTATACCCACACACTTCTGCTGCTGCTGCTCTTATTGATTTATTAAATAGCCTACACAGCGTTTCAACCATCAACTTTTCGACCGTCAAGGTCGAAACGTTAACAGAACTATGGGTGGGAGGGGAGGGAATGGGCATTGTTGATTATCCATCAAAACAAAAACTACAAATAAACAAACAAATAAATAAATAAATTCAAAATAGTTTTACAAAGAAAGAGAACATAAAAAAAGAAGTCTCCATCACCAACAGTATAAAGAGCATGCATGTGAG
>JASCQY010103016.1:0-19281 GCA_030264315.1 Sardinella tawilis
CCCCCCCCCCCCCCCCCCCCCCCCCCCCCCCCCCCGACACACTCCTCACAGAAAAGTACAACTTTAAGTTATTAGTTTTAAAAGTTTCTAAATAGTTTTACTACACTCTGAGTGGGTGTGCACACTTGTATGAGTATGTTTGTGTGTGTGTGTGTGTGTGTGTGTGTGTGTCTGTGTTTGGCCAAGACTGACATTGGCATCACATATTTCTGTTTCTATATTTCATGATTTAAAAACACTTTAAAATCCTGTCTAAATTTTTTTTTAGAAAATCCCTTCATTTGCAGAGCTTGTAACCTGCCATTGCATTTACTTTCCAATGCTTTCTGGGTAAAAAGTGACATGAAATAGTTGATATTGATGGTGTCTATGCAACAGCAACAGCTTGATTGCTGCATCTTGATTGGATCTTGAATAGATTCAACCAGGTGATATCAATTTTACAACAATGGTAGTTTAAGTGAGAGGATTGTCTAAACTCTTAAGAAAACCTAAAATATTTGAGTGTTTTAAAATCAGTTTTATGTAGCTCTCGCCAAGGTCAATCTCACAATTCTCTTATTTGCCAGGGATCTCTTTAAAGCTTCACCATCTGTGCAGATGGTCATGAAGCACTTGTGTCATAACCTACTTGTCATTGGCAACTGGTGAAATGTCTCACTGAATTCATCATCTTCCACTATTTTTGTAGAGAGTATTGTAAAAACACCCTTTCAACTCTGTAGGTAATACCATCAGTCATCTAACCAAAATCAGTGTAAATGAAATGCTAATTACTAAAATTGTGTGTTTTCAGCTGATAAGGAAAACCCGCTCTGCTGATTAGTTCACTCAGGTGCACAGAAGGGAGGGCCCTAGAGAGAGGCAGTCATCAGCTACTCCACAGGCCTTTGGCTGGAGCAGAGGAGGCTACAGGAGATATCGCTGCAGCTATACTATACATACATTCATTCACATTCATAGTCAATACAGTGGCCACAAGTGGTGGAACATGATATCAAAGAAAAGCCAGACCGAAGCTACAGTAGGTGATTTGCACGATAATGCCAATGAGCATCTGAACAATGGGTTAGGGCAAGGGGTAAAATGCAGCTGGAGGGGAGAGGGGGGGGCTATGTGTGTGTGTGTGTGTGTGTGTGTGTGTGTGGGGAGGGGGGGGGGGGGGTAAGCAAAGTGTGAAGGTGGTCATGAGTGGTATGAAGTAGATGGCAGCGTTGGTCAGTTTGTGATGCAGACGCTACAAGAAAAAACTGAATGACACTCAATGACAATAACCACAAGCATTGTCCTTAGAAGTATCATTAATGTTCATGACATACAGTATGTCTGTGACTGGCTCATGTCACTCTTATATTGACACCCTCAAGTAAAGTGATACCGAGTAATCAATTGCAACATACCATGGGTGACCATTCCAAACACTGTCTAGTGGAGGCAACTGACACTCTAGTGGAAGCATCAGTTTGTCAGATTTCCATATGGGGGTGCTTAATTCGAAGTTACAGCAACATGTTCCTGCAGAGAACCAACAGAATTCTAAAAAGATTGTTAAATGTGACAAAGTTAACCCATGCAATGTTTGCCAAGCCATTATGATACTGTATATTATGTAGTGCTTTCACATAATTCCCCAAACATATCACCACTAAACTTCACTGCCTATGTAACGATAGAAAAGCACTTTAAATATGAATAGACTACTGTACTTTCAGGATAAAGTCAATATTTCTTCAAACTTCTTACAGCTTTACAACATAAATAGCAGGACATATGCTGTACTAACAAACCTTGATATGCCAAATATGAATGGTGCAACCATCCATAATACATGCTGCAAAAAAAAAAAAAAAAAGATAATAATACTGGGCGCGCTGACCACAGCCTTGAGCTGACAGCCTAGAGAACTGATTTAGCTCCATCACTTTTCAATCATGCTGATTTACACCTCACTAGTCTCACAGTGGGCACAGTCACAGCACTCACTGCAGCCATGACTGATGTGTTTGAGTGTCAACAGCAACACGGCCATGCGCCCTATTTTCTGTTCTACTTGGCAGATACGCAAAAAAGTATTGAGAAAACTGAATATGTACAAGATAATGTATTGTCTGCCGGGCATTATGGGAAAATTCCAACCCGACATGAAGCAGTTCAACGTAGGCCTACTGCGGCATTCTCGATTACTGTAGAAGGATATAGATTAATGTGCTTCTAGGAATCTAATCTGTGCACCTTTTCCATCAATTGTACTGGTTTGAACCCATACTTCAATGTCAGGATTAAACTAACACCAACTAAACAGGATTACAATACCAAAGCACACACTAACCTGACTACAAAAGGGAGGTTGAGCTGCAGGGAATAAGACACAGTTCAGAGAATAACTGTCAAAGCATTTCAGTATTTTTCATCTGTTTGAGGCTATGATAAAGATGCAAAGTCATTATGAATAATTAAGAGCATGACAAAGCTGTGAGAGCTACTGTATGTCCTCACTGTTAGCATAAACCTAGAAGTTAAAGCATAGAAATCAGGAAAAAGGTTGCAAAACGTCTCCTGCATATATTTTCAATATTCAGCTTTCATCTGATTCAGCAGTAGCTGAAAATAATACATGGATAGCTGCTGAATAACACAGAATTTTCTGATCATGATGAACTGGTGACTTGTATCATCCACATATCATCCAGCAGAGGGCGTGTGTGGGCAATTTTATCTAAACACCAGGACCAGCACACCTAGGATGTGGTGTTTCTTCATTTCTGCACTACGCCAACTCTTACACCATATAGTGAAATGTATCACTCACAGGCATACCTCAAGGATCTATTCAATAATAAACTGTTACTTATGTTATGAATGCATGTATGTGTGTGTGTGTATGTGTGTATGTGTGTGTGTGTGTGTGTGTGTGTGTGTATGTGTGTGTGTGTGTGTGTGTGTGTGTGTATGTGTGTGTGTGTGTGTATGTGTGTGTGTGTGTGTGTGTGTTCAGTGAGGCTACAGTAGGGTTTTGTCTGCAACCTCATGGTAGTATTTTTTTCCAAGGCTTTTGGGACTTCTCATAACTTACAGTAAAACTTGAAGTTAACCAAGGCCCACAGCAATCAAAGTAAAATTTGTAATGACTGATAATTACCTTTTAATTATTGTCCTCTAATAATAACTTCGCAAAATGATAGAAAAATTAGTTTTTGTTGGGATTCATCCTTTTAGCTTTTTGATGTTGTATCAATACATGCTTGATCTCTCAATAGTGATATTCTAAGCTGTCTTTGTGAGATTTCAGGCTCAAAAAAAGAAAAATGTTTTCAATTCATCTATCCATATGCCCAGATTGCTTTTCTCTCATTTCATTCCAAGGACATACAAAGAATCTTATCTCCTTTCCATACTTCTCCATGTCATGGCTCGCCTTAACATCAAAAACACTTCTTAGCCATGGGGAGATGTTAGCAGTATGGCATCTTAGAAGTTCCGTTTTCACAATTTGGAGCTTCTGAGACGAAATACCATAATTTACTCATCCATTTCACTTTGATGTCATTTGGAGTATTTGCGAGGATATTGGTATTGGTTTTGCCGATATAACGGAGTGGTCAGGGCACCGAAATGCAGCCAGTAAATACATTTATTTCTCAGATGTTTGTCATAATACTGTAGTGCTATTCACATTTCAGTCAGAAGTAGTTTTGTTATCACCAATCCGGGTCTGTATATTGATAAAATTGGCCGAATGATGTCATCACTTAGCGCCGCCCTGCATATTACTTCCTGATACCTCAGACTCTCGGTTGGCTTGTGTAGCTAATAGACAGGCGATAACAAAGTACTTCTGACAAACATCTTAGAAATGAACGCATTTACTGGCCGCATTTCGGTACCCTGACCACTCCGTTACATGGATATCGGCAAATCCATTATCTCTGCAAATACTCCAAATGACATAGTACATGACTGTATTTTGTCCCTGAAATAAGGTTCAAATTCTGAAAACGGACCTTATCCTTTAAGGCCATAGTGATCTGGCAGCTACCAAGCCAGGCCTGCTTAAGATCAGGGGAAAATTTCAGTTGTATTTTTTCAAAATCTGTCAGTGTTTTGAGAATTCCATACCCTACCTTTAACAGTACTTAAAATGTAGAAATGTATGTGATCACCATCAAAGCAATGAGCAACACAGACCACCTTCAACAACTTAAAACAACAAAGCTACTGTTTAATACAAGCATAGCTGCTTGTTTTCAAATCACTAAATGGACTAAGATCAAAGTACTTTGCAGTACTTTTACAGCACAACTGTATACCTCGAGCTCCGGACTGCCTTCAATCAATCACTACCGTTTGGCTGTGAGCCTGTGACGTATGTTATGTTCCAGCTTTAACTCTCTCAAATGCAAAGCTTAAGTCTGACATTATTGCTCTTTGCCACTCCTGTTCGCTGATGAAAAGATTTTCTACATGACTGACTCCAATGTCTACAGTGTAGTAATGTAGCACAATAAATAATGTTGAGTAAATGTACAATGCCAGTGCATTCAGGCTACATTCAGTGACCACATCAGGAAGGAGACTTTTTCAAAGGACTACAACACATGCAAAGTGAAGTAAATTGACCATTTCTGGTCTTTGTGTTGACAATAAAATGTCAAACTGAATTTCAGATTTATTTAAAAGGAGAGAATTATAATCCTTACCACAGACATGTTTTACAGCGATAAAAATAGTGTTTTTTAAAGTCTGAATTCTTTTATTGATAAAGGAGACTGCTTATAACTACTTCACTGGAATAACAATGACGACAATACTTTAAACAACACTGCAAAGACAATGATAAAAGTTCAAATATTGTATCAGTCGTCAGAACCTCAAAGCTGGCTCTGGTGTTTTGTGAGCTGCTTTACTTTTCTCCATGAAGGCTACAACATTTTTCTAATGTCAAAAAAGGGTTAAATTATGGCTGCATGAGAGGAATTACAGTACGTTTTTGCCAATGTACAGCCGATTCAAATGGGCCTCTCATGACCTCTAGTGGTGGAGATCAGGAATGCATTTTATGAGAGTAAATAATCCTTTTAACCCTCTGAGGCAAAGACAAAGGCAAAGGGAGTGGAACCCATCTCTGAGTAATGACCATGTCGGGCTGATGCATCACACATGTGCTTTGTGTTTCCGAGGTGAGAGATTGCCAGGACATCTCTTTGTCACAGGGGATCTCTCCTGATCCTACTGTTACTCCCTCCTATCCTTCTCACTGCATCAGTGGAGTCCTCATGAGATGGCTGCAGACAATGGTTAGTCCACTATGGCTGGAATCTATACACCACACCACAGCAATTCTGTGCTTGGTTCATACTCGCAGTACCATTAGTAAATGATGAAAAAAAGGGCTTTAACTCAAACCTCATTTTGAGGGGTTTGCTGTATATGACCGATAGATATCACTTTCCTGGAAGTCATCTGGTGTGCGACTTCTACTGTGTGTTTGACTCATTGGCATAAGTCAGGGATTACCAGGAGTGCCTCAAATCCGAGGGATATCTCGTGAAAAATATGACAATATGGCCCACCACACAGCAGAGTTGAGAGAGGTCTCAACAGGGTTCTGACGAAGCTTTCCAGTATGACTGTTGCCTCCATTACTTCATCATCTGAGAACTTTATTTCATAGGTTTTATCTCGGAGGATTACATAGTCACTTGCTTCAGTGAGAGAATGGGTGTCTATGTGTGTGTGTGTGTGTGTGTGTGTGTGTATTCCCACCTGCATGCGTGCCACACACCTCTGATTATAACCCCTGTCTGGGTTTCTGTTGCTATCAGTAAATCCCTGGAGCCCAAAATCAAAGTGGCCAGTCAAGCAGCTGTCCAATGTCTCATGAGAAAGCTAGCATTCTTATATTAAATTTAAATCTATCTAATGAAACATAATTTATCCCTCATCATCATACATTAAAACTGAAGTTTTCATTCACTTCTGTGAAGAGCAGTTCTGATATCAATACGTGTTCTTATCCCATGAATTTGTGTTTTATATGAGACACGTGGTGTGGATTGCATGGGGCCTCAGTTTGATGTCTCATCCATGGACATGGACCTAGGTGCAGGATAATTTAATGTCACACCTGGGTCCATCACTGTGAAACTAAATGTAGCGGAAATAGAGGCTTTTAACATGGGCAAACAGGGGGATCACCCAGCTTGACACTGCTGGAAAGAGGTTATGAGAGAATCGCACTGAGGCATGGTTTGCACATGAAAGGAGAATCTTTTGCTTAGAGTTAGGGCTGTGCTTTGACTTTACCTTGGCAATATTCAGTGATCTGTAGGGCATTGGTCAATGGTCTATCTGCTAACAAAGGTTTGGACTCAAACTCGAGAGCATAAAACCCTTAAATAATGTAATGCCTCCTCAACTAATTAACATCCACATTACATGCACAGGTAAGTCATATTGGGCCAAGATCATACATTGTGTGGCGTGGCACAAAATAGGACCTTCTGCCTCACGACGATCAGTCTTCATCGCGAACACCAATGAACGTGATCCAATGAATAATTGCGGATAATGTTGAAGAATTCTGCCAGTTGAAATATTTACGCGCATTCATTCACATTTCATATTTTCAAGAAGATACACCAGACCATATAACTGAGACAGAAGTTAAAAGACGCCTACCTTCTCTCCTTTGACAGAGCCTCTTCTGTAGTTACTTGCGCCTGCTGAGGAGTTCATGGTTCATTTGCCTGTGCCTAAACGCATTAAAATCAGCACATATAGATCATGTTTTAAACCACTATGGTGAAAATAACCAATTCTTACATGTGTGAAGAAAAAATATTACCCTTTGCGCACTTGTCTCATCCACAGTCTGCCCGTAATGATGCGGCGCTCTTTTCTGAAGTTTTCGACTCGCAGTCACAAGTTTACCTCGAGCCACACTCCTTCGTATCGCCCATCCAATTTTGGTGACTTTTGGCAGCTGAGCTCGGTCACTCCTCGAAATTCACACACTCGATCATTGTACAATGTAAAGAAATGACGTTCAAAAAACAACTGTGTGGACGGTGGGTTAGTTTCCGCGAGGACACATCAAAATATCCATTGCACCGCCCACCCATTCGACTGCAGTGTGCTAGTTTTCTAAACGAAGGGTGCAAAACGATCAGAGACTAAAAGAATTTTCCCCATTGCTGTATAGGCTACTGTACATTTATGCCTGTGTCGTCGAAAATGTTATTTGTACACCAAAGTATTCCGTTTTTTACAGTAACAAGGATTAATGGAGTCTGTAAACGGTTATCTGTGTAATGCTAGATTGTATTGAATATGAAGCTCACCTTTACCCAAGATAGGCTACATTTTACATTGTTTTGTTAAGAAATTAGCAGCAAAATGATAATCGCCCGTGTTCTCTTCTGGAACACTCAAAAGAAAGCTCAAAAGAAAGTTACTGACTGGTCGACCAGTGTCCAAGTTTAATCTGGCAAGGTAGCTGAGTCCAAAGTGTCTACCTCGGCTTCGGTAAATTCTCTTCTTGGAGTGTGGTTATTATCTCTCACAGAAGCTCTTCTGTGGTGAGTAACCTAGCTAGCTGCAGTGCAGTGCCATGTCCCATGGCTCTTTCCCTATTAATGGCTTCCTTCTGCCTTAATTGGTGAGAACAAGAAAGTAAGGGGAAAAGTGAAACGAGCGAAATGAAGCGATTTAGCATAAGATGTGTTAATTAGTGAAAGTAAAATGAGCATTACAGGATCTCAGTGGGGGGCTAAGCTGTGGAAATGGTTTAGGGGTAGAAAAACCTGTATGTAGGCCATGCTGAGCCATCGGTGGATGTGTTTCATACCGTGGCTACGCTTTAGGAGAGTCGCATCTACAAACCTTTATATAATGGTGAAAGAAAATGATTATTCTCCCACACCACCCATAGTTGGTGATGAATGCTTAAACCTTTCAGAAGTTTAATTTCACATGCAACTGACAGGAATATAGGCCTAATTGTAAAACAAGATGTCAGTCATTCATAACTGTTTTAGTGCATGCAAAGGTGTCAAAAGCTTTAACCTATAGGTGCCAACTAAAAAGAAGCTAGAACCTTTGCTTTGGTATTTAATTACAGACAGCAGGAACTGCATCCATTACTCTGTGTCAGTGTTAATTGTGCATCAGGTCAGCTTTTTTCCGCCCCTGCAGTTGTTGTTTTTTTCCAAGCTAAGCCAAGGACAAAACCACTCTTAAATAATGTAGAGAGTGGGGGAAACAGGCCTATGCCTTTGCCTCTCACCATCCCCACAGAGAGGGAATTTAACATGGATGCATGTGCGGGACAAGAGCCAGACATGGGGGAAGTAATTACAGACCAAAGAGAAAAGACTTTTGCAAAGCCAGATCATTCAATGTGTACACTTACAATCAGTGCCCACATCCCATCAAGCTTAAAAATACTTGATGCCTTGCAGTGAAAAGTACACCTCTTTAATGGTTTTAATATGCACAGGCACAAGAATATATTGAAATGGCACCCTGTGAAATCTACAGTACACTCTTGATACCCTATTTGTTTAAGTGGTCACTGAACTCACAACGTCCAGACATTCTGAAACTAAAAAAATCAGCCCACTTGGACCTTCTCCATATTATGAATTGCGGGATTATGTAACACAGAGCTAGTGTAAGTTTGCTTCTTTCATGTTTGTTGCCTAAGGCCACAACATTGCCCACTTGAGAGTTACTAAGACAAATAACCAGTAGGAAAGCATCAACAACATTCCAAAGCAAATTTGCAAAAATATGGCTTCTTCAGGTTCCTAACCTAAGCCTTTATCGCAGTGTTGTGTGGCACGGGACTCAAAGCCAACATTCAATAGGATTTCCTTAGTACCTTAAAACTGGTGTGTATACTGTATACGCTTTATGGAACTCCTGTTAGCAAACATTGCTAGTGACAGCCAATACAGATGCCTGTGTACCTTCACCTAATTCTTTTTTTTCTTTCCAGGGGATGAAGGAGGACTATTCAAATGGCTGCACTATTATTAGTTGGTAAAATAATGCCATCAACACCACAACACACCACCAGATAGCTTTTTTATTGCATTGTCAGATAGCTGACCCAGTGTTGACTTGGTCATTTTCGCAGTGTGCAAAAGTAAAGCAAAATGTCTTAGTAGGTTCTAACATTTCAGCACCTTGGACAGCATCCCTGCTGTACGTCCAGTGCAAACGTGCCAACATTAGAAAAAACATTATCAGAGTTAGCTCTGCTGAGCATAAAAGTAACTGTAGTGGTTAGATTCCCTGCTGTAGCACACCAGGGAACTTTCAGGAACACTCGGGCACAGCCACTGAGCTGCTGCAGTCAAACAGAAGTGACCAAACAATAATTGGCACTGTGCTGTGCCAGTTGTGACACTGGAGAAACTGGCTTGGCAAGCAATATAGGTTCTTTTTTTGGGCAAGTCAGCTGATGGCTGAGTTATCTGAGCCCTGTGCATTCAGTAGTCAAAGTAGAATCTCAACAAAACCTTTGTTGCATGCTCAGTCTATTATTAGACATGCCATTGTCTGTTCAGCAGACTCAAATATTAGGCTACCTACCACACAACCCTGCCACAACTCTGGATACTTGTAGGCAGATGTTAACCAAAGATGAGTGAAGAGTTGTGAATAGTAATTGGTGAGCTTGTAAATAGGTATTGTGAAATTATGAGTATATTAAAGCACATGTTCATATTTGGGAATTTAACTTATTGAAAGTCTACATCAGAGATAGAAAAGAGTTAGAGAGGAGTTTCACAGATAGTTGGATGTTGGAGTTTCATGTCCATGAAAGGTGGAGTTGGTCACTGCTAGTCCTATGAGTTGAGAGTATTGCTGTGTTGAGGGTTTTGTTTTGTTTTTCTTGTAAAAGAGGTTTAGTTTTTGCCAAAAGTTACAGTTTTTTCCTTGCTTGGCTAATGCCAGCCTAAATCACAAGTGAGATTTAGATTGGGAAACACCTCCCCGTTCTGTTTTTGGTCCCCAAATCCATGCAAAGTTTTCGGCCTCGGTCTCCAGGCTGCCGAGTGCGCAAAGCTAGTATTTTCCTGCCTCAGCATGCCAGGTACTTTGGGTCAGTTCCTCTTGTTTTCAAATATGCAGTACAAATACAGTGACTCAAGTCAGTATTTAGATGTTAGACAAGGTAGACATACATATGCTAAAAAACACAATATAACATTAGAACAAATGAAACAGATTGGTAAGTACACAACATCATTGTGTCATGGTTCCATTTTACCATTTCAAACCAATGAGAACTACCAAGATGCATTTTATGGTCATGACCACAGTTTTTCATCTATCACATTGTAGTGAGAAAGTGTGCCTTCTTTCTTTGCATGGTACAAAATGCATATTCATAAATGGATTCTTTTTTTCCTAAAATGCATTAAGAATGTGGGGCTGTTAGATCACTGCCTTAGTTAAATTTAGCATCCATTATGCTAGCACATGCCAAGGGAGCCCCAGCTAAAACTGAATGTAGTATTTGGCTTTTGCATTTTTATGAAATTGCAGTATACTGGATTTTTGTTGGGTGTGGGAGTTTCTAGGTCAGTCCTCTTAATTCCTGTCTTAAACACCATGTATGGATAGCCACTGTGTGAAATTCCAGATGAAAAGTTCAAACTGATGACCATTTTATTCTGTTGACAGGGAATTGATGCTCTGGGGAAAGCAATGTGCTTGGGACTCATGGTTATGTAATCTGTAGGCTATATGGAAGCTTGATGCACAGAAATCAGCCAAGATCCAATTTTGTGTGCTGTCTTGTTGATGTCTGCTCCAATCAGATGATTAGTTCTTGTCTCTTTGTCCAGGGATAGCCTCTACCCTCCATTACAACATGATCTGGGAGAGTTACTGTTAGGCTCAAACAGAAATGGGGCATTTGCTCATTTACTCCTCAGTTTTTCTGGTTACTGTATATTGATTTTCTAGCATAGCCTGTCTGCACAAAATGATTCAGGTATCTTCAAAGAGATTGGCGTCTCTGTCTGCCCATTGCTCTCGGTAAATACTTCACACACATGAAAGGGTCTGTACTCCATTGAGCTACACAAGTTAAGTGTCCACTGGGTATAGTGCAACTCAAATACATGCAAATTCACTCATCAGCTTGTTCAGATATACTCAAAACGGACTTTGACTGAAATGGGGTACTAAATTAAGACCACGATTCAAATGTTGAATGACTATCGAATGAGTTTTTAGGTCAGAAATTCACCTATTCCACTCATTTCATGCAGTCATATTATGAAGTGTTGAACAGGCCCTCATTTAGCTATAGAGTTTGTTGACTTCACCTGACATCCAAAGAACAGCACTAAATGTATGATGTTAGAGTCAAGTGCCTACAATATCAGGTAGGTTATACTGAATGATGATAACACATAATCAGCCTGATGTTAGCAGGTGAGTGGATTGAAGTTATATACAAGTTTCAATGTGGCTGAGTGTCATGACCAGCAATCATGCAGGGACAAAGAATATGAAGAGAAATATGTTGAGAGACCATAACAACCAGAGATATTTAGGGAAACAGTGGCATTAAGAAAGAGATGACGTGCGTCCTTTCATAGACTCAAGTTCTTTTTCATGGCAGGCATTCAAAGCATACTGACAATTTTAGCACACAGCTTCCTGAGAAGAGAGGACACCTGATCTTTGTCGAAGCCTTTCGATATCCAGATACGATATCTATCCCAGTCAGAAGCGAGGTACTCAGGCCCAATGTATGTGTGGGTTTCTGCACTCGTGGTCTCCTTACACAAGTTCATTGATTTGCCGACATTTAGAAAATATCAATGTTCCCCCATCCCCGCTTTCAACAAGCCTTTTCCTCTTCGAAGGGGGATACGGCATCAATCAGCTGAAAGAAAAAACCCCTGTGTGACCTAATTATGCTTACCCTGCTAGATGAGGTTTCAAGACAAGTTAAAGAGAATGCTGAGCAAGACATTTTGAAGTACTGTTCTGCTCGATGCACACCTTTGATGGTTCCCATGGATGATTCCTCCACTTGAAAACACACTGTGGACTCGGGTCTCGGGAGAGACTGAGGAGACCACCCTCAGTGTAGAAAGTAGGACAGGCCGAGTGCAAGGCCTCTGGGGCTGTTTCAGACACTGACAACATTGACAAGATAAATCTGCTTTAGCATTGACATGCTGACATGGCCTCCAAAAAAGAGAACACATAAGTGGATGAGTGAGAAATGACACAATTGTTTATTTACCAAATGTTTAGTTAGCTTTTTCCTCACAGTTTTCCTCATGTTTCTTTAAAACATTTGCCACATTAGTGCATCAGTCATACTGTAACAATCATATCTACCCATAAGCAGCACATAAGTCTTCATACTCACTTCTCCAAATTGAACCTCTGCTTTGTTTCTCAGTAGTTTCAGAAACCCCTGAGTGGGAGAAATTGTGGAGATTAACTTGCCCAGTGATGAAAGCCGTTTAATTCAGCTTCAGATCTCTCAATCTGATTGGAAACCTGGGCATCTGGTGTCAGTTCTCTCGCCGCGAGCAGCGTGCCTCTGATAAGGACTTACTGTAGGGCCAGAGAAAAGGGCCAATTTCACTATCCGCCTACTTCACTCGTGGAACTGTGACTCGTGATCGCCCTGCAGGGCCAATGGGGTGCCGCTACCACGGTGCATACTGCCATCCCACATCACTCGGGGGGTCCCTGTCTCCCTCCCTAGTCTCTTGCTGTTGCGCTTTAATTATCTCAGACTGCAGTAGGTTGGGTCACCTCATGATGCGGAGTGGGGAGCAGATGACTGGATTTACATGATGATGCAATCTGCAACTGCAGTGAGATGGAATGGAGGTGGGGAAAACAGAATTGCATTTTTGTTTTTTGTTTTCATTCACATTTTATGACATTGTGAGAAATTTGTGGTCTGCCTTTTTGTTGTTTATACATTAATGGAGAACATGCCATCCTGTTCATCAGTTTTATACTGGCACGACGTGTGTATTTTCTCCACGATGTGGTTGGAAACCTTCCTGATCATGAATGTAATTTTAGAGGCTGAATTCATTATTATCCAGTTATTGCAGCATTTTCATAACCTTCTCAACACATTCCTCTGCTCATGTACAAGATATGGTTGACCAATAAGGAAAATTTAATTTCTTTGCCAATGCACTAGTACCAGAAAGTCAGAAATTACCAATCAATGAAGGACAAAACTCTACAGCTCAAACATCTCCAAAGGTCCCATGTGAATAATTGATTGATTGCTGTTTGTAAAGCATTGGTGGGGAACATCTGGTGAGCCCCAAACAACACTGGGCTGCAAAGCCAGCAAATCAATATTAAGTAAATCCAACTGTTTTCTAATATAAGTTTTTGCTCAGTGGCCATGTCTACATTTCCAGTAGTTAGGCTGTGTTGTTTCCGTATCAGTCCCAGGAACACAGCAGGACTCGTTCACAGTGGTAGTTTTTTGCTTTCATTTCCTTTTCTTTTGGTCCCTAATAGTAATGGCATCTTTGGTTATCTGTTGGGCAGATGTCATGTGGAGACACGGTTTCACGGCCCATGTCAGTAACACTATCTTAAAGGAATGAGCTGTCTGAGAATAGTCGCAATTCAATAAACCTCAAAGAGGCTCTCGAGAATTCAGAGCAGGGGCCAGTTAAGTGTACTGGCCGTATGCAACTCTTTATATGAAATGCTATGAACAAATAAAACAAAGAAACTGAAGGATTCAACAACAGAGGTCATATACTATACTACATGTTAGAAGAGGTTAGTCATATGGATTAAATGCAAACCGATCAGCTTTCACCAGTTCTGCTGAGCATAATTTGACTGTTCCGTATTAAGTACCAGCCAGCATCTTCCTCTACAGTATAGATCTCCTACGTGGAGGAAGATTGTCAGTAACGGGTGAACAGGTGTTGATTGATTGATTGATATTGCTTATTGACATAGTACAAGGTTAGAATAAACTGTTGCTTGTGTTCCTTGTACATATATCAAAAGGATAACACAAAAAGCTCAAATAAGCTTATTTCCATTGTGGTTCTTGATTTAAAAGAAACATTCTATAAAAGTGTATGCAAAACTAAAATCAATTTAGTGTACAGAATGTGTGTAAACAAAAAGACATACAATACATGATAAACATACAGACACAAAACACAAATTTTTACTTAAAAAAAACACTAACTTAAAACTACTATTAGAGGTCATACAGTATTTTTAATAGCCTATGGCCAGGTAGGTTATTCCATATAAGAAAGAACCTTTCCCCATTGAATTTCTTAAATCTATACAACACCAGATCAGTGAGACTTCTCCTTATGGAGTAGCTATGCACCCCATTTACTCTGAAATAATTGTTGAGATAAGCTGGAATCTCACTGTTGATAATTCTGTGTATCATGGCCAGGTTAATGTATGCTACTCTATCTTCTACTGTTGCCATTTAAGGCTTCTAAAATGGCAGGGTAAGAGATGGTTGCGTGGCTGTAATTTAAGGATTAATCTGACTTATTTATTTTGAGAAGTTGAAAAACTTCTTTTTGAGGATTTTTGGTAAGTTAGTATTCCAGGAGATGCAAGCATAATCAAAGTGACTTTAGACTATAAGGCCCCAAGCAGAATCTCCATGGCTTCCCTGCCAATTACGTTTGTTACTCTTGCCAGGAATTTGATTCTCTGATTTAATTTTGCAATAACTCTTGTTGCCAAGTTGTGTTTAATAAACTCTTGGTGGACTTACAAATTTTCCAATGCAGCGTTTTGTGAGTACATAACCTATTTGTCCTACTGTAGAAGTTTGGTAAGATTACTTGCATTTTTAGAGGTGTAATTTACGAGCTACATGACGTGCCAATAGTGGCTGTATCAAGGCATTTGTCAAGTTCATGTTCGACCAAGGTAAACAAATCTTCGGATAGTGTATGTGAATGGACTTCATAGTGCATAGTGCTTTAGTAAAATTTACTCCGAACCTACGCTTTAACAAAGTCCATCATTTTTGCACAAGTGTCCTCCAAAAGTTCATAAAATTTGCTTTGATCAGGTGGTCCATCACAATTTCCGATCAGAATAGGTTTTGATTTGGGCAATAAAATGTCCAGCCAGATAATTTCCATGTCCTTATGATCCATGTCCGGTTGGACATTAAAACCAATGTCAGCGCGTATGTAAACACAGACACCCCCTCCCTTCCTAATACGGTCCTTTCTGACAACAGAGTAATTTTCGATTTCAATCTCTGCGTCACTTTCAGAATTGTCGAGCCAAATCTCTGAAAAACATAAAATTGCAATCTTGCTTGTACTAAAAAGCTGTCTAATTTCATCCATTTTCCCAACTAGGCTTCTTACGTTTAGATGAAGAATGTGCAGTCCAGGTCTAGTAAACACTGTGAAAAAAGCATCCGGGGCTAGAGAAGAGTGTTGGGTTTCTGCTTTGCAGGTATCAAGGTGTCCAGGTGTTGCACTGCCCTGACACAGACGAGTTCAGAGTAAATAGCTGTCTGCAGTCCTTCCTGGCAGGGTCATGTTTCAGACCGTCCTGGACAGAGAGGGCCCACCCCATATTACTGATTGGTGTACAGTAGTTCATTTACAAAGTACTTTCCATCACATTGCACAGGATAATAGATACGCCACATTCTGACCAGCTAGGTTCAGAGATATGTAACTGAATAAGGACTGTCCAGGGGCACAAAGGTGGATATAGCACACTTCTATTTCAGCAAATTAAAGGGGAAGCAAGTTCTCCTATTCCTCCTTCCTTTCTTGTTTACTGATTATCCATCCTTCACACAGTTATCCATTTTGCATGTGTTGTGATCACTCCGACATCCGTCTGAACTGAGAGGGGTGAGAGCTGAGAAACTGAAACACACAACAGGTCCCACTAAAGCCATGCCTTACAGTCAGTCTTATCCACACTCTGTGAATGTTCACTCTGTCCATCTCTGGGGCTTTGGGGCCTGATGACCATGGAAGTACTTCTCCTCTGAGATGGGATGACATAGGCCTAGTTTAGAGGGTCGGTATGTACAGTATCAGCTGATTGAGCAGGTGGTTAATTGCATTACTGGATGCCAAGAGAAGTGCAGTACAAATTTGTTCTCTCCAGAAAGCTTATCTTTCTTTCTTTCATTCAGTCCAGAGAGCTGGCCAATCAGTTTCATCATAAATGAGCTGGCAAGCCAGCTACCCAGAACCACATAAAAGTTGTCGCAAAGAAAAGTGCACCAAACTTTACAAGGAGAAGTAAAGATATACGGTGTACGACCTTGTGTACGCATATACACTTAATAGCTAGCTGCCTGTTGAGAATAAGGAGCTGCTTTGTGCTTTATAGGTGCCGCTGGCAGAGAGAGAGAGAGAGAGAGAGAGTGGCATACCGCCGTGCCTGCACATTACACAAGGGAAAATGATCCCCTCCGACTGCCAGAGGCCTGCTGCGCTTGAGTGATACCTTTAAGGTGTAATTACAGGACAAGCTGCACCTCACTTACTGTTACCCTGTGCTTCCTGACCCTTTTAATACTGCCACAGCCAATGATGAGGTGTGGGCCAGGTATTTCAAATGTAGATAAAAGCACGCGGCACCGAAGTGGACGAGCATGCTGGGTGGTAAAATGGGATAATGATGGGCTTAACCTTGATAACTCTGTAATAATGGCTGCTGCTAACTTCAGGCTTTTCTTCTAAGGAATGAAGAGACCAGAACAATGCGATACATGGTGATAGAAATTTGTTCCCATGAGGAAAGGAAATTTAAAGTGTGTGTGTGTGTGTTTGTTTTTGTCATACAAAATAGGGCAGGATTTTATTACAGTTCTAAAAATAGATATCTCCTTACTTTTTTTCCCAAATAAGTCATTATTTTCAGATGACTCTAACAGAAAATGAATCATCTAAGAATATTTTTTCAAAATGTCTTTAAGTTAACTACTTTCACTTCCAGGAAATATCACTGTCCTGGAAATATTAGGCAGATAATCCTCAGAGCAGAATATATATTGTGTCGGGGAATCCTTTTTTCTGAATCATTATCGTGTGGCGATATTTGTCATAATTTGGACAATGCAGAGCCTGAGCTCCTGTTCATGTGAGCTAAGCTAAGCTCATCTCAGACCATATGTCCAATGACTGCATGTGACAGGCTCAGAGGAGACACGCAGCGCTACATGTGTCTCTATTCGATCCAGCCAGTGTGCTCACTTCAATTCCCCTCGGGAAATGGGATCCTTGGTAGCTACAAACCAGTGTCCTTGGACATGTGTTTGTTCACACAGCAGCTCTGTTGGAGACACATAACACATATGTCTCATTGTTTGCTCAGAGAGGAGCAATGTTGGAGCCACATAGCCTAACATATATATATTTTTTTTAAGCAAAGAAGTAATATGGGTCCCAGTATCACAATCACTATTACAATACACTTCCAGATTCTATCCGATCAGTTGTATATTTACCAAATGTATTGAAATACCCCTTAGCAAATAAAACAGCTATTTGCAGTGACACTTAAAACTGCCTTGATCCACAGCTTAGCATCAGTGTCTAACCTCATCGTGCTTACAATTGTTGACAGGTGATTTGTCAGACTTACTGATTAAATCTGTATGCAAAGCAGAAAGAGGAGACAATGACAATAGCCTTTTTTATGCACCATATGCTGTACACAGTATCATATACATTGCATTTACTCTAAGCAGATGACGTTCATGCAAGCTTAGTTGGCAATAAAAAAATATATCACTTTGATACTATTCACTTTATTTTTCAGGGAGAGCCATTGAGAACCATTGCAAAACCACATCTACATCCACCCAGGCCCATATGCCAGTTGTGCAAATGAAAGCTGGACTTATATGATTTAGGACGCAGGGTTGTCACCATTCCCAGTGGTCAACATTAATCACCAACCCTACAGTACCAGCTCCTACCCCAGGAGCCACCCATGTTGTGATATTACACAAATAAATCACTTACAACTGTGGCTTGTATTGTGGGTTTTGTTCTCCCTTGCCAAGCATGAAGAAGCTGAATGTATGCAAAAACTGAATGCACAGGTCTTGCACCATCCCTGCATTCACGTCCCTGTGCAGAGAATGCATGCAATCAAGTGCCACAAAGAGTCATGTTATATGTGAAGGCATGCATGTTCCCAGCAGACACATCTCTGGAGGCTCCCACTGCACTCTGAACAGCTGCTCCTCTGTATAGCCTACTGTTGGAGGTTGATAATGAAGACATTGCATGGAACAGGAAGACGGTCATCATCGCTGGGAATTACTGCATGTTGGTATGCTCTGTTCCTCTACTTCCATTCCCTGTTCAACTAATGCTAGTCCAATCCATGAAAACAAAGATGGATGAAGCAAATGAGATTTTTGTTTTGTTCTACCACAGATGTAATAATGTTGCTATTATCTTTTTATGCCCCCTAAACAGTGGAAATGAACGTTCCATATCACTTTTAAGGGATATATATCCTTAAAAAATAAATCTGCCCTGATGTTCTCATATATATTGAAGCTGATTCTGTGTCTTGGCTTAATCCTTCAATTTAAACAGCAAGCTCAGGATTTAATCTGATACTCTGCGTCTAACTCTTCTCTGTTACGTAAGTCTAGGAACCAAACAAAATCCATGATCCATCACCCACACGCACGCATGCACGCACGCACGCACGCACGCACACACACACACACACACACACACACACACACACACACACACACACACTCATACAGTATAAATATACACAGTTATTCATTTGCCCAGGCAACAAAAGAATGATTTATCACTGTAGCACAAACACAATTACGGCTTTTAGTTCATAGCACAAAACAACAAAACAAATAGTGTCATAGCTCCCATACTGTATTTGTTCAAACAACATACAATGCCCCCTCCTGCATGGCACAGGTAATTGTTCAACTCAGCAAAAGCATCCAAACAGAAGTAGCATGTTGTCTCTCTAAAGAAGTTTCACAAAAGAGCAGCAGTTCACAAACAGAGGAGATCATGGCAGCCAAATAAAGTTTTGCCTTACACTATGAAAGCACTATGCTCTGTGATTTGCATTGACGATTATATTTATAGTAGCCAGGTCTCTGCAATGCAGCTTGAATATGCCTGCTATGCATTTCAGGAAGCAGAGCAGTCCATGCCAATCTGACCCACTGTCTTTCAACAGAAGCCAAAGCTGCAATCGAAGAACAGCTGTCTTTGCGGGGGGGGG
>JASCQY010103211.1:0-19280 GCA_030264315.1 Sardinella tawilis
ATATTTCTGAACCGCACTTTTGCGTTCCCTCGCAATACTTTTGCGTTCCCTCGCAATAGTTTTGCATTCCCTCGCAAAAGTATTTGCGAGGGAACGCGAAACAAAAAAAATCCCCACCATGACCCTAGCAGGGCTCCGTAAGCAAGTGAATGGCTACAGGTAGAGAAAATTGCCCTCAGGTAGCCTTGGGGGAACGATTTTGTGGGCTTGCCGTCTGTATCTATGGGTCTGGATGCGACGCGACCGCCGTGAGCAGAGAAAATATCTTTAAAGGTTGTGTCAGCCAGCAAGAATAAACCCCACAAAATTCCATTTACATAAGGGTTGTCTCTCTGTCAGAGAAATATAAACAACATATTAACATGTACATAACGCAAATTTTTCAGCTGATCAAAGGAGGCATCGGTACTTCTACCCAGTTTGAACGGGTTCTGGTTCAAGTTTTGTCCAGCTATGCAATAGAATCTTTACTTCCAGGTGACTGTTTCCATGGATACAAATATCAACATGGCGTTCCTCCATTGGAATTGCAAGGACGTGGCGAAATGGATAGAGTCCCTGGGATACTCGCATTACACGGTAGATGTTGAAGCTTTATTGAAGACATCCAGAAAATCATAAAACAGGCCTACGCGATGTTTCAAAATTATTCAGGCGGCCTCTTAAGTAGGCTATAACTTGTCGGTATGAAAATATGACTAGCTAATGGTGTTGCACACAGACGCCGATACCTTCAACTGGCTTTCTATTTTATAGCTTCATAGCATTTGCATATCGCCTACGGGCTTACCGTAACTAGCGTTACCTGTTGGTTGAAACAGCATGCGCAGAGACATTATAGTTGACTAGTTAAGATAGCAAATTGAATATTGAATAAGCAACCTTGTGTCTAGCCTATTAGTCTGCGAAAGGATTCAAAACTTTAGCTTGCTTTTTAACGGTGTGTATGCTCCTCTAGGCATGCTTCCTTGAGAATGGCATCACAGGCAGAAAGCTCATTCACATAAACTGTCGTAACTTACCGAAATTAGGCATCACAGACTTTGAGGACATGAAGGTAAGAGCCATTGACTATAAACTAGGCAAGAATAAATAAGTTAAGACTACTGTGAAGTCGCTCAGGAAGCCAGATAAAAATACCCAGTTTAGTTTGGTGTAGGCGTAATAATTATTTGCCTACTGTATATTAGCCTATAGGAAGTCCCATATGGTGTTCTTTTGGCCCAATTTCAGATCAGGTAGGACAACAATGAATTGATTAATGGCAAACGATTGATTAATCACAACTATTTGTTAATTGATGATTTTTTTCCCAAGAAAAAAAAAACCTTAGGAAATACTGCAACATTATTTTTTCTGACATTTATCAATGAATTGCATCCTTTGTGAAAATAATCTGGCATGTCAACCAAGCAATAGATAAAATAAATTATATGGCCATGGATTGCAAGTAATATGAATACAGACATTTGGCTCAAATACTCACATAATCAAGGCGGAATCCCCGTGTAGAGGTCTGTGCTGAGAAACAATCTGAGAGGGTGGAAGCTGTCACTCCAGAGTGCTGCCTTTGTCTCAGTTTCAATAAAGACAATCCTGTGTCAGTCCAAAAGTTCTCAAAACCAAGGCAAGAATAGGACAGAAAACATAGGCCTAATGATCCATATGGTTATATCATGTGGGTACTATCATGGTCACCTAATGACAGAAAATTATGCAGTGATACTGTAGACCAACCCACCACTACTTACATATACTGTACATATGAACCCATAATGGCAGGCCACAGCAGGTTTGCCTACCAATGTTAAAGGGATACGCCACCCAATTTCAGGAAATTGCTTATCTGTAGTCAACCCCTAGTTGAACATGAAAACACTTACCATTTTTTCTCTGTGTCTGCAATGCCTAGTTCGACAGTGTAAGCTTATTTGATATACCAATAGAAGTCTATGGTACCAAACAAAATGTTTTATGTTTATGAGAATCAGAATGTATAGGTCTATGCCTTATTATTTTCAGTCATTATGTTTGAGCAAGGCGTGGATCCTCATATGACCTGATGTTTTTATTTCATTCTGTTCCTACTCATCCCATCATTAGAGCTAAGGTGAAATATTATGTTCTTGGGATGCTTCACTTCTAGCACTAATGCTGCCACTAATAATGGGCTGATTCAGGTCCACGTCAGTGTGGATGCTGGTCTGGTCTCCTGTCTGAATTCCCCTTAAAATGACAAATTGTTTAGGCTACATTAGTATACATTGCTCTGCTGTTACAGTTTTCTTCCTAGACATACAGTATGCAGGTGAATGGAATCAGTGGCTGGTTAGTTATTTCGCCAAAATAATTTCTCTATAGCCTCAATGTATTAGCTTTTAAATATGGATATTATCAAGAGCTGTAACTACATCTGTTTCCAAATCGTATTGATATTCAGTCCGGAGAAGACGTGTTAAAGCTGCATTTTTACATTTCTTTTTTTATATAATTTCTTATCTGGGTGTGCGTAAAAATTGCTTGGCATTGTTTGAAGAACCAGAGGGCAGTTAAAGCTGCTCAACAAGTTCCTGGCATTCCTGATGCTGGCATAGTTCCAGGGATGATTTTGGGCGTGTTTTTGGCATGCTCCAGTGGCTGCCACCACTATACAGGGGCTACATGTGCTTAAAAACCCAGGTTCCTAGGAAGCTATGAGAGCACATTAATCATACAAATCAGCCCTTCATGGCTCTCGCATCATGCTGCTGAGTCTGATTCAATTGCAGACCAGTCCGTCTCCAGCTCTCCTTCAATCTAATTGGATAACTAGGAGTCTGGGTTGTGTTTTGTATGTGTGTGTGTGTGTGTGTGTGTGTGTCTGTCTCCCCCTACAGGCTATCTCATCACATGTGCGTGAGCTCCTGGGCATCTCGGAGCCACTGTGGAACCGCAGCCTGGCGGACTACCCGCGGGATGACACGGGCCTCTTTCTGGAGAGGAAAAGCCGGTCAGGGGAGCGAGCTGACGCACTCACCCTCACCCAGTTCCTCAGAGAGAGGCAGACATGTTAACCAACATTAAAAACCACAAGTTTCTAAAGCGAGTGGGCCAGAGAGAGTCTCTGGCCGACTGATTACAGACAGTACCTCCTCTTGTGGTCTTAGTTGCATTCCTGTCGTTGCTATGTAAGTAGAGACTCCTATAGCATGTACAGTGAGCTAATTACAAAGCACTGTCCCCCTGGGACAACGTTGGGAGAGCATAGTGCAAGAGCAAGAGCATAGTGGTTGAATCTGGGGTCCAACTAACAATCTTCTGGTGTTACATTTGTATGGTTTGTTTCTGTAACCACTAGATCATCCTTTATTTACAGTAAAAGAGGATCGATGTGTTGAATAGCAGAAGTTGTCCAGGGCAGGAAGAGAATAGGCGTTGGTGAGCAATGATGTGAATTGAAGCAGTGGTTTAAAAATAGCTGCGGTCCAGGGGAATGCCTGCAAGTGTCTATTCATTTCAGATTAGAATATCTTATTAAATGTCTTTATCAGGGTCTGCAGTGAAATTCAAGAAACCAGCTCTGTCAGTTCAACTTTGCTTAATGTCATCCTCATGAATTACAGTCCTTGCTGCAAAGTTATTCCATTGTGGCGATGTTTTATATCTCCAGAAGTCACTGCCTGATGGTGCCTGAACAGTAGCCTATGTGTGAGCACGTTTAGACTATTAAAAATGCTTGGATTATGTCAGATCCTATTTTTAATGAATGATGACTTTCCTGAAGTCTGAGACGACCAAATCTCACTTAGGTCTTTCTGTTAAAGTGTGTGAGAAAGCATCAGAGGTTTCATATCAGTACTGAACAAGGGAGATGTTAATCAGGGGGATGTATTTTTCAGGATCTTCCCTACACTAAAAAGGCATCCTTTTTAGTGTACTTATGTAGTATACTGTAAATAATTCAAGGATATAGTGTTGAGGTAAGAATGTTTAAACAGCAGTTACTCTTTTAATGTAATGTGATATCTTCCATCAAGTTGCATGATGCATCCTCAGCCCACTTGCCACATGTGAAGCATGACCCCTGCCCCAGTGAGGGCTAGCTCCAATGGCAGAGGATCAAATGATGCTTAATGTATTGGGGTAATGCAAGTAATGGGTAAAAGTCCAGTGAGGATACTTATAATGCGTTAGTGGCTGAGTTAACTCAGAAACAAGCCAATGTTGTATAGATACGTGCGTCTGTATTGACTGTTGGGAGCGGTGTAAATGTCGCCAAATGAGCCTGGCAGTGCCGGAGCCGATTATTCACTGCACTCCGAGAGGAGTCGAGCATGTGTTAGACCAATCCCCGCTCAGCATTTCCGATCACCCACGAGTTGGAGAGCAAGAAGAAAGGAGGATGTCATGAGTCAGTGGAGTACCGCTGCCTTGGCTGGAGGATGCACGGTGACACCCTCCCATTTCGCCTGGATTGACTCAGTTTGAAACCCCACCGGGCAGGTGGTTACAGGCACACGCAATGCAAACATCTGCTGTCTGAGAAAACGATTCGAATTCAGCACCAGTCACTCGGTCTTATAACAGCCGTTGCTTCTGAAGGCGTTTTTTTTCTCTCGACGAAAAGCGGTGCATGCGGGCGTAATGCGGTGAGGCGATTCTACTTGGAGAGCTGCGATAACGGGACTGCTCCGTCTGCAGCTTCCCTTTATAGGCACAAGAAACTGAACGTTTTCTCCTCCGGAAGATTGCTGTCTTACATTTGATGGATTTGCCCCGCTCTGGTTGTCGTGGATTTTTTTCTTGAAGGGCATGTATGAATTCGTGGGCTACTGTATTTTAAAAAAAACTCTACATATCTAATAGATATTTGGGTCATTCTATTGGACATCTTGATGCAAAAGATCGCTTTACTTCAGATGCCCCCAGGGTTTCTTTTGGCGTGAAAATATATGCGTCTGCCATCCCCGGAAAGGGGTACACCATAAGGTAAATTATACGTTCTGAGAGGGCTATCTAATTTCTGGGGCGGGTGCAACGTGGTGCGATTATTTCATGTACAGGTAAAAATGTTTAATTTTTTACATTATCGCTAGTGGCACCCGCGATGAAAGGTGAGGGTAGATGCCTGAGCGATAGCGTTGTCAGGAACGTGCCGTTAGTTAGCATAACCTGCATTACAAGGTCAAAATTTAAGATTTTTTTTCATAGGCAAATGGGGCACAGTTTAGATGTTGCCAAGATTTGACCAACTTGGTGATCTGTCATTATTTGAAATAGAATGATCTGCCCAGTGAGAAAAGAACACTGTCAGCTATATATTTTCTTAGACCAACACATCCCTCTGACCTATCTCATTGAATATTAATAGCCTATCCTCTGAATCTGAGCATATTCTGATGTGCCGGGGGCAGATAGGCTATAACGACTGCTCCTGTATACAGAGTGCCTGTCACCTTTAGAGTGTAAAACATTTGCGAGATTTGGCTCCAAAGACCACCCCCAATTTAATGAAATCGTGTTGATTGGTGAATTTATCTCCATTATTTTCCCCAGTTGGCTTTGAAACTAAGCCAGATGATACCTATACCTAGCCTCTGACTTGAAGTAAAATAGCCCACTGAAAGTAAATGGTGAAATCTTTCATTATCATCATGAAAGCATTGGGCCTATTAATAGTTTCACATCTATGGAAATTTGTGCTAAAGAGTTCTGTGTGTGTGCATCAAACTAGCCTGATTCTGTGAGTCTCCAGGCGATATATTACCTATAAGAGTTTATTGAGGTCCCTCTATTTCCTAGACCATATGGATAAAAGGAAAGAGAGAGAGAAGAGAACCTTCATCCTCCAATCCAGTCAATCAACCAGGCAGATCAATCCATCATGCATAAGAACTTCATTAGGGTGTGCAATCTGGGGCTTGGAGCAGTGTGTGAAAGGCTACAGGGCAGATATCGGAATCTTGATCTCTGTCTTAAAATGGCCATCAATACAATTGTGTGTGTGTGTGTGTGTGTCAGCCTTTAAACTCCAGATGACAATCTCATACTCCAGTCCAGAGATCTAACCATCAAGCAGTCTCTCTTACATTTTTTGAACGCCAGATTGGTGTTCTGAAAAGGGAATGAAGTTGGTGGTCCATAGTGGCTTGGAGGATCGGGGCTTCCAGATCATCTGCAGCTTGTGAGGGTGACCCCAGGGTCTGCAACCACTCTGCAAGCCCTCGAGTGGCTTCATAGGGCCTGGAGCTAGTTCATGACATAGGCCTACTGAAATAGGCTCATTGCGATACAAAAAAAAAAAAAAAAAAAAAACAATTAGAGAAATAAATAGTGTGTATTTGAAATGGATCTGAAAGAGTCGGGTTAATTGCAGCACAGCGGCTCGTGCTCGAACAGTGACATGAGATAATGCTTATAAAAGGCTACTATATCTACCAACAAAATGAGCCTCAGCTAATGTCTGATGTTTTGGTCCGCCTCACTATTTTATTGGTGGCACATTACCTCCTCCCTTGACTGCATCCAGGCCGCAGTGGATGGATGGATCCTTCACAAAGGCTTTTTTTAATCACCTGTCTTTATGGCTCGGCTGGTTTGCTGAGAGCCAGGAGCCCTGTCTGCAAAAACGCTTCTCTGCTCGCTGTCTTGTCTCGTAATCCAGACAGGCGTGGAGCTGAGCCTAACAGGGCCAGTGTGGTGGAAATCCATTCGATTTCTGGCCACACATTACCCTTGCCACTTACTTTAGAGCAACTAAAGCATTTGAAGCGTTGTTGCTGATAACAGTGCATTAGACTTTGGATTTGGAGAAATTCTGCATATACACCAGGAGTTTCTTTGAATAAATACTTTGTATTTATCCTAACTCTTTAAACCTGGTGTTGGCCTATAGGAAATAACTAGATGAGACTAGTTAGACTAGAATGACGCTGAAATACTGTATATACAACCAGTAATCATGTATTCTGAGTTCTCTGTGTATTAATGTTTTACATTGTGTTTCAGCAGATAATCAGAGCATAAATGTCTAATTTATGGACAGTTAAGATGTTTTTTTTTTACTTGACCATATTACAGAGCAACTACTCTGATGATGCAGTTATTTACTATGTATCATTACACTTTTCTAGCAAAAGTGTAATGATACTAACTATCCATCCAGTGTGTGCAATTCTAAAATGTTGGTGGATCTTGCACAGACCACCAATGAATAAAAAAACAATTTTTTTACTGTGTTGCTAGAAGACCAGAAGACTATTTTATGTATGTAAGTTAAGGACAAGGAGAAGGACAATTAAGTTTACAGGAAAATTAGAATTGATTGACTATAAAAATTGTCATTAAAATTTCTATTAGAAAAAAAAAAGAATGTTTTGCCAGGAATTTTACCTTTAAGGGCAGGATAAAATGAGGGCCAGGCACTGGCATTGATCACAGATAATTGGACAAAATTAGGTTCAATATCATACAGTTGTCCCCGACAAAGTTTTAACAGTATCAGTACCTGAAAATCATCATTTTTGGCAGACAACAGTATGATACATTCACAAATAATACTTCATTCACATACTGTATAATACAGTATAACCAACACAACAAAGTTTAACAGTGAGCATCTTCTGTTTCTGTGTAAGGGTCTGGTTTTGATTTGTCTGATGCTGATCAGAGTCAGATCCCATCATAGCTTTGGTCCAGTCGTAAGGCAAAGCATAGTCCTGCCCTGTTTCCAGCAGGCGTTGAAATAGCAGGCATGCTGGGAGGCCCAGGCCCATGGGTACTGCTGGTCTCTGTGAGCTGCTAGCATGTCTGGTCACTTTAGGAGTTGTGGGATGAAGCGTACTAGTTGCTCAGTGCACAGCACAGTTGCCCGCTGGCTTTGCGCACACACAGGAGGCTAGGGATGACTGAACTGTGCGCCGCTTGTTCGGTTAGGGGTGGTGGTGAAGTGCTATTTCTGTCCCCATCCCTCCCCGTGGTACCTGAAATGCACCTTATGGCGGTGACTCAACCAAGCTCACTGGGAATGAAACCCTTACTGTGTTTACTGCAATGGAGATTGTGCATCTATGTTTGTGTGTGTGTGTGTGTGTGTGTGTGTGTGTGTGTGTGTGTGAGTGAACCTACTCTTGCCTGCTGTACGTGCTTACTGCACTGTAGCTTGTGTACAGTATGTGTGAGTACAGTGTATGTCTGTGTGTGTGTGTGTGTGAGGGAGAAAAGCATTTTCTCTGCCTGCAACACTTAGGTTTGTGTGTATTTGTGTTTGTGTGTGTGTTGTTTGTGTGTGTGTGAAGGAGTGAAACCCTTACTTTGCTTACAGCATTTGTGTGTGTGTGTGTCTGAGGCAAAGTAAAGACATTCTCAGGGGCTTGACAATGTATCCTCCCCCACCCCCCCTCTTCCCCACACACCTCCTCCTCCGCCTGCCCCATGAGCAGCCGGAGTCATGGGGCTGAATGATGTTGCTACAGGGCCCGTCACCCACCCCCTCAGTCTCTCCGGGGGTATTTACTCTGTCTCTCTCTTAGTCAGCCATGGTGCTCAGCTAGCAGTCACAGACTCACAGACAGTCATACCATTAGCCTCCCACTTTGCTATGGATTTGGCCCGGGTCCAGCCCAGATTCATGCCGGCTTCGGCTGCCTTCAGCCTTGGATGTGTTATCACTGTCGGGTAGCTGAAAACAAATAATTAGATTTTGAATGTAGAATTATTTATTTTAGCCTTGAAAACTTTAAGTGGGTACGTTATTGAAGAAAGAATAACATTGGGAGAAACATTGCAGGTATTGATCCATAATTTCAGTCTTCTCTCTGACCTGAAAAAAAAACCTTGTCTAAACGAAAGCCTCTATCAACAAATGTGATAGATGTTGCCAACACACGTTTTTGTACTGATCACAGGAATGCAGGCTGGAGGTCAAAATTGTTCCCTAGTAATTTGGCTTTTTATTGCGCTTGCTTTATAGTTTTATAATGTTGCGAAGCTCTAAAGCAGTCAGTTTCCATTAAACAAAATATAATCTAATACAGTCTTACAGTCGTAGCCTAAAAGCCTGGTAGACCGTAGATGAAATCTCCTTCACATGAAAATAAATTCATTTACCTTTATTTTTAAATGCCCGGTCGGTTTGTTTCCGCTGCCCTGCGTGAATCCTTCCCACTCAACCCCCGGCGTGGCACTCCGGGGTGGGCAAAGAGAGCAGCGTTCTCCCTCGCTCCATTGAGCACGCAGAGGCCGCGCCAACTAAACATGCCAGCTGGCATGCGCAAGCTCACACATATGACCCACGGCAGTTCCTCAATAACGTGACCCGGGCGAGGAGCAGGGTGAAGGGAGAAGGCCGCGTTAAGAGCTGGCCCATTAAACAATTAGCCACCAGTCCATTTCACCCTGACCTGTGCTGGGATAATGCCAGTTCGTGGCCATGAACCACTCAGGAATGGAAAGGAGAGCACTATCCTAATGTCACAGATAGCACCTGTCTATGCCTCAACGACTCTGGGCCGCATCCGTACTGGATCTGTGCCTTGGCTCGCCAGTGAACCATCGAGCATTTCATCCCATTAATGTGACCCTCTCTCAGTGGCTACCTTAGAGCTATGTGTTGCTTGAATATCGAGTGATTATCAGACCAGAGCTCTTCAGCCGTGGTGATTCCAGAGACGGTCTGATGCTCAGCTGGCTGGCAGGTGTTGCCAGAGCTTCTTCTCTTCTCACCAGCGGCATCTATTTTTACACGAGGAGCTCATTCTGATGCAGCTCCACGTGCGAGCTAGCTGTCTCTCGGAGGGGATCACGGAGCGGTGCACCAGCGCCTGACAGGTTATTATTTCATACAGGGCGTGCACGCATGTATGCGTGGATCCATGGCCTTGAGGCAGCATGGCGAGTCAACCCGTACACAGGCAGAACACAGAGGGGTTCCTTTAGAATCTGGAACCCAGCTGATTTCAGAATCTGGAAGCCATCTTATATTACGGCCAAAAGATTCTAGACCGGGAGAGTTGAAGCGGTGCGGTTGGTAATCAAGGATCTTTGTTCTAGATTTCTCAGCATCTGCTATTCCAAACCAAGCAAAACAGAATTCCAAATTGAACACTTAAGACAGAGACAGTCATTACAGTCAATTGCCACGTCTGCTGTTTATTGCTGTAACCTAATCAGATTAAAACCGCGGTAATGGGTTTCATCAGACACTGGGTAGATCTGCACTCTACACACATCCTCTCTGCACATATGAAATAGTATCCCCCTGTCAAGGTCTTGTGTTAAGAGCCAGCGAACGGATCCCTCGATATTCCCAGCTCTTCCCTGACAGATCACTAACATGGTAACCTGAACGGTGTCAGGGGTGGGGGGGGGGGGGGGGGATGGGGAAGAGGAAGGGGAGGGGGAATCGATAAGGACGGATAACATACCTTACGCCACCAGCATGGCAACCTGCCCGTTCCCCGATCTCTCGTTGTCTCCGTCCCCGATCTCGGGAAGACATCAGTCTAATTTGGAGGAACAGGTCCGCCGGTCACGGCTTTCATCCCCTTCGGTGTGCACACATAAAAGGCGAGACATTATCATATCAAACCGTGCCCATCAGCAAGGAGGTTGAGTCACAGGGGTCCTCATCCTGCTCCGCCACTGCAGCGGGGGCACTGGGGGACGACGCACCCGAGCACCTTCAGCATTGTCATGCCGTCAGTCAATCGCCGACTTACCCCTCAGGCAGAGCGGTTTTAGGAAAACAGAAGTGTTGGCATTAGAGAGTTTAGAGCTTTCAAATAAAACACCCACCCCTTACACTGAATTCCTGTGGTTGCATCCGGGTAAAGTGATCCATGGAAAGACAGATACGCATACAAAGAAACAGAGAGAGAGAGAGAGAGTAAGAGAGAGAAAGAGAGGCTCTTCTGCCTCTATTATGGATGTTTGACTTAGAAATCATTAAATATTTAACTCCATCACTGTCTTTTTTTTCCGTTTTTCCAAAGTGGTTCAGTTTTCATATCATTTTCTCGTCATCTCTTCCTTTAAGTGGGGTAATCATTTTCTGCCTTCTCTCCTCTTCTTCCTCCTCCCTCATTCAGGGCCATTGGACAGACATCAAACCCAGATGGAGACCCTACTGGTCTATCTGATGTTGCTCATCATGGCCGTCAGGGCACACAAGGACCAGATGTGCCCCAAAAGGTGCGTCTGCCAGGTCCTCAACCCCAACCTGGCAACCCTGTGCGACAAGAAGGGGCTGCTGTTCGTGCCGCCCAACATCAACCGGCGCACGGTGGAGCTGCGCCTCGGCGACAACTTCATCACCAGCATCAAGCGCCGCGACTTCGCCAACATGACCAAGCTGGTCGACCTGACGCTGTCGCGGAACACCATCGGCTCAGTGACGCCGCACGCCTTCAACGACCTGGAGAACCTGCGGGCGCTGCACCTGGACAGCAACCGGCTGACGCGCATCACCAACGACACGTTCAGCGGCATGTCCAAGCTGCACCACCTCATCCTAAACAACAACCAGCTCACCTACATCCACATGGAGGCCTTTAACGACCTGCTGGCCCTGGAGGAGCTGGACCTGTCTTACAACAACCTGGAGAGCGTGCCCTGGATTGCCGTGCAGCGGATGATCAGCCTGCACACGCTCAGCCTGGACCACAACATGATCGACTTCATCCCCGAGGGGACCTTCACCAGCCTGCTCAAGCTCAAGCGGCTGGACGTCACGTCCAACAAGCTCCAGAAGCTTCCGCCGGACCCCGTTTTCCAAAGGGCGGGCGTGCTAGCGACGTCGGGCGCGCAGCTGGGCCCCACGTCGTTTGCGCTGAGTTTCGGCGGCAACCCGCTGCGCTGCAACTGCGAGCTGCTGTGGCTGAGGCGGCTGCAGCGCGAGGACGACCTGGAAACGTGCGCCGCGCCGCAGCACCTGGCCGGACGCTACTTCTGGACCGTGTCCGAGGAGGAGTTCGTGTGCGACCCGCCGCTCATCACGCGACACTCGCCGCCGCTGCGCGCCCTGGAGGGCCAGCGGGTGGCGCTGCGCTGCAAGGCCCTCGGCGACCCGGATCCCGTCATCCACTGGATCGCGCCTGACGGCCGGCTGGTGTCCAACTCGTCGCGCGCCGTGGTGCTTGCCGACGGCACGCTCGACATCCTCATCAGCACGGTGAAGGACTCGGGCTCGTTCACTTGCGTGGCGTCCAACCCGTCGGGCGAAGCGCAGCAGAACGTGGAGCTGGTCATTGCCAAGCTGCCGCACATCGCCAACGACACCAGCCTGGTGCTCGAACCCGACCCCGGCTCCTCTGACATAGCCACATCCACCCGTACCGGGCTGGACGGCACCACGGGCGGCGGGGCCAAGGTCGCCAACGAAAAGCGAGTGGTGATCGCCGAGGCCACTTCTTCCTCCGCCCTCATCAAGTTCAACTTCCAGCGCAGCATTCCGGGAATACGCATGTTCCAGATCCAGTACAACGGCACCTACGACGACTCCCTGGTCTACAGGTATGGCTAGAACACTCACTCACTCACTCACTCACTCACTCACTCACTGACTCACTCACTCACTCACTCACTCACTTCCCTACAGTTATGAGCCATCCTGAAAGTTGAGCCCCTGAATATTGAATGAGTGAAGAAGAGAATGATTTATGCATGCCTTATCATGTCAGCATCATTCATTTTGCAGTGCTGTGAGTCAGGTGACAGAGAAGGCTTTGGCGGGTGAGCGCTGAACATGTACAACGAATCTAATTACCAAATCAATTGAGCATAAACAGGCTTAAGCACATGTCCCACTGTGCCTTGAAACACAAAGGCAGTGACTACTGCAGTAACACCAGAAACTGATTGATAGTGCATTTTGTGTGTGTGTGTGTGTGTGTGTGTGTGTGTGTGTGTGTGTGCGTGTGTGTGTGTGTGTGTGTTTGAGTTAAAACTGCTTGCTGTAAGAAGGACGTGTTGAGATCACTATAGGTGGTGAAAGAGAAGGGTGTGTTTGTGTGTGTGTGTTAGTGTGGTATAGTCACTAGATTAACTTGTGGAGCAGATGATTGTGTGTGCGTAAAGGACTGTAGGTCAGCTCGTGGCATAGAAGGTTGTTCTTGTGATTGGGGAAATGAAAAGCTGTGTGTGTGTGTGTGTGTGTGTGTGTGTGTGTGTGTGTGTGTGTGTGTGTGTGTGTGTGTATACTTGTTTGGGTGGAACAGACAATAGATTACCTTGTGGAGCAAAAGAGAGTGTATGTGTCTGGAACAAATATTGCGTGACTGTGAGTGGAAGGTTATGTGTGCGTGTGTGTGGACCAGACAGTAGATTGTGACTGGGTCAGCGGAAGATTGTATGTGTGTATCTGTGTGTATCTCTGTGTGTGTGTGTGTGTGTGCATGGACCAGACAGTGTGACTGGATCAGTGGAGGATTGTATGTGTGTATGTGTGTATGTACTGTATGTGGGTGTTAGAGTAGACGGTTTACTAACTGGTGGAGCAGAAGGAAGTGTGTGTGTGTGTGTGTGTGTGTGTGTGTGTCTGCACATATGTGTGAGAGAAACAGACAGTAGCTGTGACTGAAGGAGTGGAAGAAAGGCTGCATGCACTGTATGTTTGTGGAGTAGACAGTAGGGAAACAGCTCAAGCAGAAGGTTGTATGTGTGTGTGTGTGTGTGTGTGTGTGCGTGTGCGTGTGCGTGTGCGTGTGTACAGTATTTGAGGCCAACAGGAGGTTGTGACTGGGGGGTCGGAAGCTTGTTTGTGGCCCTCTGAGAGTGTGTACTCGTAGACGTCCAGAGGCGTGCTGAGCCCCAGCCAGATGCGTGCCGGAGTGGCAGTGTGTTTGTCGAGACTGTTTTCCTGCGACAGGGCGCCGCGATGCTAATGTGGCAATAAACAGGCTCTGACACAGAGCAGTGCAGGAAGGTGGGGTGGGGGGGGGGGGTGTCGGGGTGAGGAGGGAGGCTGCAGACTGTGCTGGATGATCTCATCAGAACCAAACACACTCAGAGAGCAATATAGAGTGGCTAACATCACAACCAATCTGCCATAGGTCATGTAAACGCAATAAATTACAGCCTTATTATTAATGTTATTAAAAAAAACATATAATGTGCTATACTGCTACTGGCAGCATCAGCTTTCATTCAGATTATATCTATCCAGGATTTTTCCTGCAATAACCTCTTCAGTGGAGAGCTTAGAATATTCTAGAAAGATGCTACAACTATGGCGGATACGGGATGTCCGATGAGCCCAGATTGTCGTTTCTTAGCCAGCAATACGCTAAACATACTGGCGTGATACTGTACAGCTGAGTGTTTTTAGGCTTTCTTGGATACACCACAAATCAGAACCACATCGGTTCCGGTGTTAGCACCCGTCGGAACAGCACCAGCCAAGCAATTGATGAACTAGCCCCAGTCAGACTCTCCGTCTAGCTAGCTGAACAGGTTTGGGTGTGCTCTGCCTTAAGCCAGATCTGGTTGAATGCCAGTCATATTCTGGTGTCGTATTAGTCCCACTTGGGGTGCAGGACAGCAACTCAGCAAATCACCATATCAGTCCAGCTGCCCCCTGGGGGCACCCCTTCCTATTTCCTCCCTCTCTCTCCCTCTCCTTTCTGTCTGTATGAGCTAGACCTGCAGGGAGACGGCGGAGTCTTGAGGTGCAGACCTGCAGACACTGTTCCCATGCTGAGGGAAACTTGAGAGCTTATTTACATGAAATAGAAAAGACCCTGCAGTGTTGGTGAAATAAGGCCCAACACTGGAAATAGACTTGAACAGTGCACTATTACTGAAGTAGACTTTAACACTGACCTATCACCAAAATGGACCTGAACACTGCAATATTACTGAAATGGACCTGAGTATTGCAAAATTTCTGAAACAGACCTGAACACTGATTACTGAAATGCCCCTGAACACAGGCCTGGAGTGCACTGAAGACATTATTCTGATGCTTAAATAAGCCTTTGTTGTATTAGTATGAGGCTTCCTGAAAATCCTGGGGAAGGTAACCTAGACCAGTAAGCCTCCTTACGGAAGAGCTCTATGGCTTTGTTTTCTAAGTATGGAACCCTAGGGCTGTTTGATTTGGAAAAAAAGACCACTTAGTCTGAGTTTAATTTCCCTTAGGTTTGTCAATAAACCACAGACTTGTATCACCCCTCTTGGACACTCGACTGGTGCTGATACACACTGGATAGTGTCTGCTGGCAGCCGCCACTCATTCGTCCTGGACCAGGAGACAGGATCCTGCAGGAGGGAGCAAGATGGAGATGGAGAGAGAGAGAGAGGAGAGGAGAGCAGAGGAGAAGGGGCAGGGGAGAAAGAGAGACAGACAGACAGAGAGAGAGAGGAGGGAAGAGAGTGACGGAGAGATAGAGAGAGACATGCAGAAAATGAGAGAAAGGAAGACAGACGGAGAGAAAGAGAGAGAGAGAGAGAGACATGTATAAGAGAAAGAGAGACAGACAGAGAGGGAGAGAGTGAGAGACAAACAGAAATAGACAGGTAGAGAGAGAAAGAGGAAGAGAAAGATAGAAAGAGAGAGAGAGAGAGAGGGGAGAGGAGTGCTGCAGTGCTGTGTGCACCTGCACGCCTCTGCCTGCCCGTGAGGCAGTCCTGTGTGTTTTCTCTCTGCAGCAGGCAGGAGGCCGAGGTGGGCAGGTGGGTCAGCTCACGTTGAGTCATCTTGAGTGTTTGTAAACATGAGGTCAGAGGGCTGATGGAGAGCTGTCGCCTTGCCTTTACTGCTTCTTTAACATTCAGAGGTACCACCTCAGTATCCCTGCCTGTCTGGAATCAGGATTGAAAGTGTTCTGAAGCGCAGTCTCGGTGTAGCCAGACCAATACCACTGTAGCATCACACTGCTCTGGGAAGGCGTCAGATTCAAAGATTCTCCCAACTAGAAAATCTAGTAGCCAATCAGCAAACAGGCTCCAAAAAGGCTAGCAGCACAAAATGTGAAGTTTGAAAAAGTCAAAGCTTAGTGATTGATTGCAGGCAGGCCCAATAGTTTTAAAGTTCAAACAGCGTGCCCACCCACTGGAAAGCAAATCGAAACTAAACGTATGCCTGTGGTGAGGTGTCAGACGCTTTGCAAAAAGTTACAGTCTGGAATATCAGGCTAGTCTCCGTATACCACTGCCTCTGCTGCTCCCTCAGGTTTTTGTAAACATTCAGAGGCTCTGTCTCTGTGTAGTCTCAGCATGTTTTTAGGTGTTCGCCGTTACAGATAACTGGCAGTTAACTAATGTTGGGTGGATTTTTTGTTTTTGGTACTGTACACACACACACACACACACACACAAACCACGCCCACCCATCCAAAATAAAATGTACACGATAGAATGTAAAAGCCTTCAGAAGAGCATCACTGCGTGACCGTGAAGAGACGTGTGTAGGTGTATGAGAATGTTATCTTGCATGTTCAGCCCACTTACAATTGGCCATGTACCCCACTTGCACTTGTACCCCATGCACTATGTACTGTTTTTGTTGGTTCAGTTTTATTATTACCAGGAGGGCAGCTTGTATATTCTGTATACTGTATGTAGATATCTGCCAATCATGGAATGTCGGTGATCCATAGAAAACTGGGAACGCCAGTGGCTGTTAACCTGGTGACAGATGGGTGGTCCTCTGGAAGTTCTGATGGGAATTATTACGAATGTTCACTGCTCCGGGCCAGTGGTCCATTTCCCGGGAGCATGCCTATGTTCCCACAGCCCTATGTTCCCACGGCCCTATGTTCCCACATTTTCTATGGTTAGGGCTAACCCTAGCCCCAGCCCTAACCCTAACCATAGAAAACGTGGTAACATATGCTGTGGGAACATAGGGCTGTGGGAACATAGGGCTCACCCCGTTTCTCAACATGTTCATCGCTAATTTCCTTAGCTACTTCCGCAATTTGAGCGATGCATTTACGATGCTTCTGTTTACCAACAGCATCTTCCCAAATAAGCAAGTTGCGATGTTTATAACTAACAAAGTCCGATGCATTGTGAGACCACACTGGTGTTTCCCAAAAGTTTTGTTGGGAAGATGCATCGTAAGTTCCATCATTAAGTTGTGTTTCGAACTGACAGCGTGAAGCTGTTGTTAAAGCTTAGTTACAGTGATGACATCGTCTTTTTGGGACAGAATTGGGCACCTGTGATCCATTACCCTCGCCTATAGCATGAACGAACATGTCACTTCAACTTCACTTAGTTAAGTTAAATTTGCAGGTAATAATTAAATTAAGCACTCTCACCTGGATTCGAACCCACAACTACCAAAAAATCTCCTGTGCTAAATGCTGACTTCCCTGCCTTAGACGTTTTTAAATAATTTTAAAGCATTTTCTCTAGATTCTCACTAAATAATGTACTTATTGCCAACAATAACCTACGCCTTTTATTCCCTGATTAATGTAAATCTTGAATTGCATTCATAATCTAGCAACATATTCTATCTAGATTTGTGCAGCCTAACATTTTTTTTTTTATGCAAACTCTTTGATCTTGCTGCTATTGTTACAAGTCCATATGAAACAAAGTCATGTCAGTGAACATTATTTATTACAGTGAACAACTATTATTTTTTAAGTTTAATTAACTAACAATACCAGCTGGCAATGCCACCCTACGAATGCATCCGAGTACTCTCCGAATGCTTCCGAATCATCTGGATACATTGTCGTTAGAACTTAGGACGTCCAAAAGAACATCTTGCCAGTGATGGTAGTAAGATGCAAGTGGGAGATTTTTGAGAAATGAACAGAAATGGCAAGTTGGGTCGGATGGAAGTGCTACTTACTTCAGTGGTATGCAAACCTCCGGGAAACGGACCCCAGACAAAGAGTTTGCCCCAACGCTGCCTGTTTTCTGTGCTCAGTAATATAGATACATTAGCGTTGTGTTGTTTTTTGCTTATAAAACTAGATTAACTGTTCTTCTGAACTCAGACACTGTTACTCAGAAACGTTACATTACATTCTGGACTTTTCTAGATCGGATCCAGCCGTTGAGATGTGAGTCAACATGGATGGGTTCGTAGGAGAACTGCGACCATGTCCCTGTAGATGAAAGCCAATGGCAAAAAGTAAATAATACATGTTAGCTGTATTGAACTGAGAGATTCTTTTCATCTCCATGCAAACATGGGACCGATGCTGCTGGGCCTTGCCTGTGATGTTGTTGAAAAGGGAGCAACATCGCACCCCTAGTAAGCTCACTGCGTGCTGCCGAGATAAGTGTCTGTGTTTGCACATGCCAACCGGGGGAGGCATCTGTGTAAACAACAAACACTCGGAGAGAGAGAGAGAGCCGGGCAGGCTATTGCACTGTTGGTGGAGGAAGTAGCAACTCTTTGCATCCAGATGTGGCTTCTTAAGGCATCAAACACACAAACTCTCACATGAAGTGTGCAAAAGCAGAGGAGAGGAAAAGGAAGGAAAGGAACTGGAGGTGTGAGAAGACTGAAGGGTTGATTTTGGGCTTGAAGTCAGAATTGGTCCCGTTCGGAGGATTGACTCATTTTTAGTCCTATTTTTCACACCTGGCTTGCAGGTGAGAGTGATTTGACCTGAAAGGGATCACTCAGCTCTCAGCTGTGTATTTGTGAGCGTCACAACCAGTGTTGCAGGATGTGATATTTGTGTGGAACCCAGTGTGCTTCTGCTGTTTACTGTATGTGAGTAAGCCTGTATGTGTGTGTGTCAAGCGGAATCAAGTATCTATACTGTCACTGTACAAATTGAGATAGTGAAAAGTATAGTGAAAAGTACATACTGTAGAAAAAGATGATGAAAGCATCTCCCCCTGAGGCGCAGGCGATAATATGAACAGTGTGCTTGTTAACTGATGTGTGGTGGAATTTTGAGGAATCTGATGCACTATAATACCATTTTATGATGCAACCTACAGGGTTACTCTTGAAAGCATCAATGACAGGTTTATTCACACCTGAGATTCACAAGTTTTTCATCATAGGATTTTGTTGTCAGTTTGAGCGCATGATGTAAAGCATCATATGATCCATCTCATGAGTCCCTCTAGATAAGCTCACACTACCTTTGGGCACTATTGTTAAGATATGTGTACTATTTACATCCATAATTTGGTTTGTTTTGGTTTAAAGCAACACTCCACCGGAAATATGGAAATGGAAATATGTTCATTTTTCATCTCCCCTCGAGTAATGAATTGAGCCATACCTTTTTCCTGTTCATCCATTCCTTCTCTGAGTCTGGCGATACCTTTTTAAGCTCCAAGCTAACATTTATCATTGAAGCGGATTAGACCAGGCGAGA
>JASCQY010103920.1:0-19264 GCA_030264315.1 Sardinella tawilis
GTGTGTGTGTGTGTGTGTGTGTGTGTGTGTGTGTGTGTGTGTGTGTATGTGTGTGTGTGTGTCTGTGTGTGTGTGTGCCCATGAAATACCATTTTAGCTGCCCTTTTGTATGCCAGCTTGACGCAAGACCTAAGACCTAATCTGTTAAAGTCAGCTTTTTTTTAACTGATTGATTATTTGTGAAGTCCCCGGCATTGTGTTAATTCTAATACTAATATTCAAATAAAGAAATAAATCTCACATCACACACACACACACACACATACAGAGAGAGAGAGAGAGAGAGAGAGAGATGAGGAGGACCACTAACCATGCAGCCAACCCACTCAGAGATGTGACGAATGAGGAATCCAGGCAAGAACTGATCAACACTTCCTGTTTCTGAAGTAGCCCAGAAGCAGTGGCAGTTCTGGACGCCTAATTAATTTTTGGGCTCAGTCCCAGTAGCCATGCTTGGAATATTTATCATTCATCAAATTACATCTGTGTGAGAGAGGGAAAGAAATTTAGAGCTCAGCAGAGAGAGAGAGAGAGAGAGAGAGAGAGAGAGAGAGAATGAGTGGGAGATAGATGCAGAAAAGGTGTGTGTGTGCGTGTGTGTGTGTGTGTGTGTGTGTGTGCGTGTAGCCATGACATCCCAAGTAAAGAGGCAAAGTGTGTGTGATTCTGCAGATGTGGCTCTCTGCCTGTACTTGTATGTGTTCCACACTCGTTCACACAGATGCATAACTCATGGCGTTGATAAACGAATAATAATTCTTATTTATCTGAATCCTTATCAATCAATTTTTTGGACTTGAGGATGGTTTTGTCATATATGCATTGAATAGAAACAGTGCAGTAGGTGAAGTTGTATCTGTTTGTCAGCTTACGTATAGCCCTGTGCAGAAATGAATTATTGAACAATTATCGATCTACTTCCAATCATTGAATCCTCCTGTTCTATCAGTCTTTCTCAAGGAATGAGCACACATCAGTCATAAGGACTGGATCACAAACCCCCCCCATCCCCTACAGTATGTGAACCATCAGAAACGACCAGAAAGCTATGCCAGCACAGCCAATCAGATTGATTCCTACTAATTGATTGATTCATTAATTGATTGATCCATACTAAGTTTTAAATGTTTGAGGGTTCAGGGGGAAGGAGGTAGATACTATAAGTAGAGCCGATAAAATCACATCTATGCTGGGGGGCGCCGTGGTTCAGTGGGCTAGTGCGCCATACCATGAATCCGGAAACCCGCGTTCAAGTCCGATTCGAGGTAATTTCCCGATCCATCCCCCCTATCTCTCTCTCTCCCACTTATTTCCTGTCAGTCTCCACTGTCCAAATAAAGGCAACAAAAAGCCCAAAAAATGTCACACAAAAAAAAAAAAAACATATCTATGTCTCTGGAAAGAGTCACTATAACAATGTTCTATACATTGATTTCTAAAACAGATAGTTCCGGTCCTTGATTATGATTTATTGAATCACGTTCGATGCTGTTGGATATTCCCCCCATACTGTATACCACAGCTGAGGCCGCATTTCGTATATATTGCTGCGCCATTGAGAAGCTACGTTGGCTACACTTGTGCATTATTTGGGAACTGTTCAGCCGAAGGAAAATATATTTCTTGGCGGAAGAAAAGATGTGTAGGAATAAATCGCTACATTTCCTTTTCGCTGTGGTTTTGACCATGAAAGAAATCGTGAATATGGCACAGCTGAGGGGGGTGACCCGACACAAGGCGCGGCCTCTTGGGGCTTGTTGCTTAAGTAGATGCCTGACTGAAATATAAAAGTTGTGCTGAGACATTACTGACTTGAGGACCCTGTCTGCACATTTCTTTGTGCTCTTCCACTGCAGGAAGGAGCTGTCAGGTCAGAAGAGCAGCTGGTGGGAGCTGGTGTGCATGATTGTGGATGCACACCAAAGGAAGCACATGACTGAAGAGTCTAAAGCTGTCTTCTCAGCTATTGCTCTGTCTATTTCTCTAGACACACACACACACACACACACACACACACACACACACGCAGAGGTCCCCCTCCACTGTAAGCACCTTGAAAAGTGCTATGGAAATGTAACTTTTTGTGGTAGTAGTAGAGACTTATACTATATGCTAAATGCATTCCAACGGCTTTCCCTGTCTTACAGTAGGGTGCGTTCAGACCTATAGTTAAATTTCTTTGGTACGCACCAGTAGCCTGGGAATACCCATGCTGCCTTACGCGCTCGTTCCGAACTGCACGGCAGCCTGGAGACCATGCATGGCAAAAATTTTCGCATGAATTTGGGAACCAATCACACAATGGGGAGAGATGGCAAAATGATGTGTGAACTTTTGGACAAACAAAACTTGAAATCCCGTACGAGAAAATGTATAGGTGGTCCCCAGACTAAATCTCACTTGAGGTTTAGGCTGGTGTTAGCCAGGCTAACGCACCAGTCAGAAAAATGTTACAATGTAGCAAAGAGACGTGGCTACGGTTTGCTTTCACATATATGCAACCAGACTTATTGCCACTTTCGAATTTTGTCTAATTTGGCTTGGTTGTTTTCACAACAGAGGAACCGTGCCAGAGTAGGGTAGATAAAGCAGTCCCACACCACCCCTTTCAGGCAGGTCTCCGACTGGTTGATTGGTGCACACCAAAGAGATTACATTGACACCAACGCAAGGGAACCGAACCAAAGGGCCAAACATGTTTGGTGTGCACCAAATGCTGTAAGTGTGGAAGCACCCTTACACACATGCCCAAACAGACCTCCTCCTAATTGCTCCTTCTCATTATTACACACACACACACACACACACTGAAATTCTAAGTAATTCATTTCCATAACAATTCCAGACATGTCCTTAAAAACAATTCCTACGAAGTCTATCTTAATCACACACACACACACACACACACACACACACACCACAATGAGACAAATTCTATCTCTCCTACACACACACACACACACACTTTGACTCATTTTCTCTCTCTTCCCACATATCTCTCACTCTCTCTTTCTCTCTCCATCTCCCACATCTCTCTCTATCTCTCCCCCCACATCTCTCTCTGTCTGTCTCTCCCTCCCTCCCTTCCTCCCTCCCCCTCTCTCTCTCTCTCTCTCCCCACACATACCTCTCTTTAACTGGAGCCCAGCTGCAGATGTTGACCACACAGATGTAAGCGCCAGAGAGTGACCAGCGAGACAGCTGGTCCACCTCTTTCCCAGAATTCTGTGAGGGTCAACAGCACAGTGGATTTGTGGGACCGTGAGAAATCTTGACACTTGTATTTATTTTGGGCGGTGAAGTCCCAAGCCCTCAATGAAAATGACAAGTCACAAGTGGCCATATTTGTTGACATACTGTTTGCAGCGTTAGTTATTCTTGCAAGCTCATTTCAATCGAATGTTAACTTTCAGTCTACCCTCTTTATAAATTACGTTTAGCCTAATTAAACCATTTCGACTGGATTTGAAAACTGCAGAAACAGCAGAAAAGTCTTATTTTGGATTCTGGGTATCATAATGTAGAGGAGTGACATGCCAGCTGCATTAACTGACTGATCATATAGCTTATGTCATCAATACTGTCTCTGCTCTGTGACACTGATTAAAATAAGCTAATAACATAAACTATATAAATAGAAGTAAGGTCCTTCAAGGTAACCGTTAAGTTGGCAGAAGAGTCCTACACTAGCCATATAGTCATATATAAACATTTGCACACCCTTGATAAAAAAACATTATTTCAGTTTATGAGAGAGAGAGAGAGAGAGAGAGAGAGAGAGTGTGTGTGTGTGAGAGAGAGAGAGTGTGAGAGAGATGTGAAGTGAAGACAGCCTGAAACCTGATTATCGCTGCCTACTTAATCCTTAGCCGTCTCCTGTGCTGTCTTTGATCAGCCACACATTGTGAAGGACTCAAGTCAAGTGGACCGTATCTCCCCACTAGCCCACCACTTCCCCCTCACATAAAAATAGATCTCTCAAAGCCTTACCCATCACCACACACATGCACACATGCACACACACACACACACACACACACACAAAACATTTTAGGCTTTTCCCTAAAACACACGTTCTCTCATCCCTCTCTACCCCTCCATTCTCTCTTCCTCCTCTTTCCTTCCAAATATTACTTTATTGGCAGAGGTAATTTGCCATATTGGGAGAATACAAGGGAAAAGGATAAGTAGAAGCAACAGACCAAAGAAAAAAAAGTGTCATGTCCTACAAAGTGTCAGACCTACAATGACAGTAGAATGGCCTCTCGAGACTTATTGCTCAAATATCTTCCACTGAGTTATAGGCTAATGTATAATGATAGACTTGTCATTTAGCAAATCATTGGCAAAAAGCGCTTTAGGCTCCAACCAAACATTGCCAGCTAGGCCAGCGAGGGCATATTTGGGACTGAAAGGGAAAAAGGATGAGTGCAAAAGAACAAAGAGTGGAAGGATGCCCACAACAAGATGCACCATTTGCTTGCAAGATTATTTAGACTATCAGTCTTGGCCTAGGCAGCTGTACAGCACTTTGGTCTGCTAAAACTGTATTACATGTAAATGTGCTTTATAAATAAATAAACTTACCCTACTTACTTACTTAGGTGACTTTTAACATCAGGCCTTCCATCCTTCATCCTTTAGAAAAGAAACAGCCTTGCAACTAACTTCGCCCCTCCAAAACGCCTGGATAGGTCTAAATGTAGTGAAATTGCTCCACCTTCTGGCAGTAATGGGCCACCACATCTTTTTTTCTGCAGTTCGACTTTAACCAATTTATTTATATAAAAGAACCGCTCATGCGGTTACTAGCGCAGGCCAATAATTTTACTTTCGACTGACGATTTTGATAATCTTAATGAAAAGAAACTACAAAGGCAAGAAAAGATTGTAGGCAGGTTTTGCCCATCAGAGTTTTAGATGACCATATTATTGCCTGCACCAAAACCGTTCTTTTATTTTGCAAGAATGTGTTTCTACCAGAGGCCTTAAATTAACAACTGCGTATGTTTTACGTTTTAAAGGAAGGATGTTTTACAACAGGTTTTACTTCGAATTAATAATTATCCAATGACTACCCTTTATTCCGCAGGCAATATTTGACTTACCCTGACTTTGGAGGAGGCGTGCGTGGGTCCAAAATGGTACATTCACAAGCCACAGCAGTACACTGAAGGTGAGAGTTATGTCAAAAGTTTAAGTTTATCATGGTTACATATACCTCAATTGTCATTAACAAATGCAGGACTTCTGTTTCTTGTAAGAACACTAATGTGTAAATCTTGTTGCATGAGATTTAGCGGCAGAGGTGAAAGTTGTCTCTCCTCAAACAGCTAGCCAGTTAGCCGAATGCTATGAAGTGCACATTACACAACCTTCACTTAGATAACACAACACAACATTAACAAATTGGGATACTATAATGACACTTTCACATTGTTACTTGCATTTAAAATCCAAGAGGTTGGGCATAAACGCTATGCCTGTGTTAGTTTGTGTAATGTTATAACGTTAAGGTGTTGATTTTTTGTTCCCCAACCTGTTTCCCCTTGTCTATGCAGTCTCTGCGACCATGTCGAAACTGAAGGCTTTTTGGAAAAACTACAAGGTGTTGATTGTTATGGGCACAAGTCTCGGACTAATTCACTGGGGTTGGTACACTGTAAAATCAAACCCTTTGCTACGCCAGGGTAGACAAGACTACGTTCCCGAGCCAGGTATTGTGGCCTATGTTTCACCACCCTCGGCACCCCCGCCAGCAGTACCAGCAGTACCAGCGGCACCAGCAGCACCAGCGGCCAAGGGAAAGTAAAGAAATTGCACTGTCCAGGTTCGTGTTATCAAGAGTAGTTTCATAGTATTACATAGACAACTATCGTTAGACAAGTCTCTGTTGTCCTGTTACTGTACCGTGCTCTCACGTCATTTTTGTGTCACTTCGTACATTGTGTGCACATTAGAAACTGTTTAACGTTACCTGTAGTCTGTCAGCTTATTCTATGGAATCCTACCCTGTGATATGTTTGTTCACCAGGGGCCATATAACAGAAAGATCCTAACTTGTAATATCAAATTGAAAAAAATCTTATCTTAACTCCAAAGTTAAGATAGGATGAAGATAAGAAGTTTCTGTAATACGGCCCCTGTTCTGTTTCTCCACATTTGTCACATTTTAAATCCATTCAATTCACACTGTCTGTAGTGGGGCTTTAGCGGTTAACACTGGTCAGTTGATGAACATGAAGGTGTGGAGATGAGAACTGTGACTGACACTTGGCTTAACTGAAAGGTCTCAAGTGAATCTATAGGCCTATTCATTTTTACCTAGTTGAATTAAAGAGGATGAAACCCAAGCATGTGCTGGAACAGTGTTATAGTGCAGGAAAAGTCAGCACAAAAAGAAAGTCCACACCGCTACTATGGTCTACTAAATTTGTCACATTTTATGTTTTCCCATTATTCTCTATAGCCTTTCGGTCGACTGTGTTGTGGCCCTGAAGTATTGAAAAAGCCTTCTAGAAGAGTTAGTCCCTGGGCGCTGCCGTGGCGATGAAGAACCCCAGCTGGTTGAGAAAGAACTGGCTGTGGGTGGCTGGAGGCGCCTTTTTCAGCATCCACTTTGCCACCTGGCTCCTGCAGAGGGCGATGAAGAGCTCCGTGAAGAGCGAGCTGCAGCTCAAGCAGCGGAGTCCAGAAGAATGATGGCTCCTCTCAGCACACACACACACACACACATAAACACACACATACTCAGACTTTCGGCATGCATACATTCTCACTCAATTCCACACAATCGTACCATTTCTCCAACATCCAAATGCGTTCATAAAAAGCCTAATGCACAGACAGAAAGACAGACACACACACACACACCATGCTCTCTCACAGTGCAACGAGTGGACCTTTTTATTCAAGTTTATTTTACTGTGGAGTCATGTTTTCAGTCAGGCTTCTTGCTGTAAATATGCATTAACTTAGACTGTGGTCATATTTATGGTGAGTTGGTAAATAAATAAATATATAAATAAAGGGAAGTTTGAGTTTCTTTGCATCAATGTGCTGCACAGTATGTAATGAAGTTGAAGACAATTGAAAAAACCATCACAAATGAAAAGAAAGAGCTTTTCAGTAAGATATTGACTACTGTATTGTCAGTAAACACAAAGTAACTAGAAGGGTCTGAGAAATGCCCAGAAGGTTTAGTATGCTGCTTAAGTTGCTATTCCATTTGTTTTTACACCAAAACTAGTGTTGCGTTAATATATCCACAGGATCATAACAACTGAGCCAAACCTAAAGCATGAAGGTGGGCAGTTTTGCACAGTGCTCAAGTTCCTAGAGACACAACGCTCTTAGGCCCCATTGTGTCAGCACAGAGACATGAGGGAGCTGGCCAAAGCATTTTATTTTATTTATTTATTTATTTATTTTTTGAAACATTGGATTGTTAGGAACATGTACATAAAGTATCAGAGATCACTGTTCTGTGAAGCCCTGTGAAGCCTCTACTGTTTCTGCTCATTTGCATCACATGATGTTGAAACAATGGAAATTTATTGGAATTTACATAGTAACTGAAATGAGCTGACCTGGCAAGACATTGCGCATGTGCTGAAAAGCTACAAGGTTGGCCTTCATCCAGTATATGCATCAGATTATTTTTTTCCTTACCTTTCTTTGATTACTCAAGATCTGCATTTTTACTCAAGTGTCTCGTACTTACAATAGTTCACCTCAGTACCAGTTGCAGTCAGAACCAGAGAAATCCTAATTGTTGGCTTACATGTTAGGTTTGCATGAAATGCAATGAGGATGTTTATTTTTCCTGTTTCCTATAAATGCAAAATTCGAATGGATTTACATTCAGCTGAATTTGCCGGTGGGATCAGTAGATGTCATCCTTGCTACAGTATAAGCTATTAACACTGATCCCAATGACCCTCTAAACCCTAAGGCCTGAACCCTCACAGAGTAAACTAGCATGAGTCACCCTCCTGATTGGTTGATTCATACCAGTTTAGAGCCTTTGAGCGTTCAGAGAGCAGGGGTTATTTAGGGGTATTTGAACTTTGGATGTACATAATGCGCTTGTATAAAATAATGCAGTGTCACTGTAAAGTTAAACATTATTTAATGTGGCTGTTAACATCCACAGCCTGTTGTTGGGTGTTGTTCCTCCTGGAGGACCAGGTGGCCCCTAAAGGTGCTGTGGTGATTTGTGTTATCAAACACCCTGTTGTTCTCGGGCATGTACACATCCACCACGTCGCCCACCTCCAGGAGCAGAATCACACCGTTAGACGCGTTGTTGTTATGGTCAGCCTGGTTGGAGAACACAGAGACCACAGGCTGCTTGTTCCTGCGCAGGATTCCTGCAGTACCAGCAGAGCTACTTCCAGCAGAAAAAAGAGAGAAGCTGAACTGGTACAGTCCTCTCACAGGGGCAGTGAAAAACCCTGTGTGTCCAGGAATAGAGATGTGTTACACAAAGACAGAGGGAGAGAGAGAGAGCTGTGCATCACTAAACCCTTTTCAAAACTTTTGGATGTGTTACACAAGAGAGAGAGAGAGAGAGAGCTGTGTATCACTAAACCCTTTTCAAAACTTTTGGATGTAAACTATTTGGGGGTGTGTGAATGTCTGAACCTGAAAAGGTACAGTATGGCAACAGTTATATGTTCAATAATATGTTAAGTTCAATAATATGAATTTTCGGTACTATATGGTGTCAACCCATGTGCAGAGTTACGTGTGAAATTATGCATTCAACCATTTATATAACCATTTAGCACAAGAGGCCAACATTAAAAAAGCTAAGTCCAATTAAAGTTCATACTGTTCATACTATAAACTGAAGTGTAAAAATGACAATTAAACTGTTAAGTCCTTTACCTGTATCTGGATTATATCCATTGCCAACATTGCTGAAGACTTGTTTGAAGACAAGCGTTATTCCAGTGTTGAAAGGACCAGTGTGTTTGTCTTCAGTTGTTTCAAATGCCACTGAAAAAGCCACTCTTCCCCCTGCAGTCAGTCAGTGAAACATTTGATTTGGATTTTTTTTATCTGTAAAATTACTGAACATGACGGCAACTGATGTTTCGGTCTTAACTTGGTGCATATTACTTATTAGAATATGCTCATGTTTTCTGCATGCCCTCAATTGGATTCAATTCTGTTATTTCAGATCAGTTTTATTGCTCTTGCTATTGAACGGAGTCTTTTTTTTTCAGACCAGGGCAGGTGTGAACTTTCCGTCCTAAAGGAGAAGTTTGTTAACTGAATGGGGCATAGCGAAATGAACCTGAAAGTAAGACACTATGCCCCATTCACTTAGTGTTAGTTGCCCGGTTCATTATTCGGTCTATGTTGTATAAAATGTTTTTCGTTCTTTTCTCTATGAACAGCATTCAGTGACCTTGAACAACAGGGATAAGGATTGATTCACACCGAACTTCTCCTTTAAAGCGCTACCTTCGATGAGTCTCTTCAATTGTCGCAGGGAGCTGCTCATCTCTGTGCTGGACTGGTTGAGCTTCAGCTGCTGGGTCCTCAGCTCTGGTATGATGGAGATACAGATGAGATGTTGAAATATTCAAAACATTGAACTTCTGGGGAGTTTATCTGTCCCTCAAACACACAAAATTGAAGTAGAAGTCAACATAGTAGTCATAGTAATAGTAGCAGTAGTAGCAGAGACGGTTGCTAAAAGCGTTAAAAGTGTTTTTCCGTATCTTTGGTAGTAGTAGTAGTAGTAGTTGTAGCATGCTGTGTAGCAATTGTTCTGTATTAACACTGGGGCTGTATAGAAATTAGTATAGTGCCACTGTCAATTTGTTGACTTAATTTGTTAAAGTTTGTATAACATTCTTTTTTGTTAAGGTTGTTTGTTAATCATAAAGCCATGGGCCAAACTGTTTACCCTGATTCTCCGTCTTGACCTGGTCCACTGTGCTCTCTCTGGCCCTCAGTCTGGTCTCTAGTGCTTCTATCCGGGCCTTAGCGAGCCTGAGCTCCACCCTCTGCTCGGCCACCTGGGCGCTCATCTCCCTCAGTACGGCGTAGACGTCAGACAGGCAGGTGGAGGCTTTGGCTGCACCACCCTCTTCCAGCTGAGCTCCACTCTCTCCTGAGACCACAGCCAGGCCACACCACAGGGACAGCAGCAGGTGGTGTAGCATCCTTAGCCCTGCAGTCTTCATGCTTGTCTTACGGCAGCTCTGATCCTTGTCCTTGTCCTTCCAAGGCTGATGTTGCCCCATGAGGGCCAGGCATGCTCTCCTTTATATAGGGAATTTATGCTGAATCAGCAGACTTCTGCTTTTCTGAAAGAGGTACCCACCCCCCTAGTGTGATGGCTAATTTAAGGAAGTTGACTGTGTTGAAAACCCAGTTCATTTCTGTGGTTGCATGATGCATGTCAGGGTTTCTTTAGTGCAGTGCAGTCAGATTTGCTGATTAATTATTTCTGGGGGTCTTCGAGGGAAGGGTTGTGAAATTTTGAAAGAAAAAAAAAAGCGGTACAAACGAGCTTCGGTTGGGAAATACCTTATACACAGTCAAAAAGGACTTTAGTAATAAGGTAATTTTGCATTTCTTGTTTACATTTTGCAAGGCGTATCATACTGTTCAGAGAGTTAGATCCAGTTTCATTTTCCACAGATGCCTGACAGTTTTTGATCTGTTGTCAAAGTATTTCAGGAATTCATTTACTGTGATCAAAGTGGGAGGAAGAATGACCTCAGAAAAGCATCTTATTCACTTACACCAGATGAGCTTTGGTGGTTTTAGCAAGGCAGCAAAATAGCGTAGCAATGGGGGCAGGCAGTTTACGTAGCTTTTACATTAGAAGCGTGCCCGCATTGCGACACTATTTTGCTGCCGTGCTAGCCTGGGAATACCCATGCTGCCTTGCGCACTCGTTCCGAATTGCACGGCAGCCTGGAGACCATGGCCAAAATTTTCGCATGAATTTGGGAACCAATCACACAACGGGGAGAGATGGCAAGACGATGCACGAACTTTTGGACAAACGAAACCTGAAATCCCATACGAGAAAATGTATAGGTGGTCCCCAGACTAAATCTCACTTGAGATTTCTGCTGGTATGCTATAACCTCCATAAATCTGTTCAGGTAGCATCGTTTCGGTTAGTTTTTGTCAGCTTGTTGTACTCGACCATTGCTTCCACTGGAATGTAGGTTGGGACGCACCGGTGTTCCCCTTTAAGTCAAAAGATTTGCTTCAATATGTGTACAGACGGACTCACCCCAACTAATCCGACAGCACCTGGCTAGACCATTTCTGTAATTGCATGATGGATGTCAGGGTTTCTTTAGCGCAGTGCAACCAGATTTGCTGATCAATTATTTTGCTCTCCCTTACAAAGACTTTATGCTGAATCAGCATACGTCTGCTATTTTTTTAATATATAATTTTTTTATGGGCTTTTTGCCTTTAATGTGATAGGACAGCTGAAGAGTGACAGGAAGTGGGTGGGGAGAGAGAGATGGGGGGGGGGGTCGGGAAATTACCTCAGGCCGGAAACAAACCCAGGTCCCTGGAGTCATGATATGGCGCCTAACCAACTGAGCTACTGCGCCCCCAGTACGTCTGCTATTTTGAATACTCGCTTAAAGGGGAATGCCGGCGAGTCCCGACCTACATTCCAGTGGAAGCAGTGGTCGAGTACAACAAGCAGACAAAAAATTAGCCAAAACGATGCTACCTGAACGGAGTTATGGCGGTTTTAGCGAGGCAGCAAAATAGAACAAGGCGCAGCTCAAATCTTGTGTTTTTTGCAGTTTTAATGTGTACATGTGTAAAGTAGCTTATGCATGGAAAAGTATATAGCTCTGTTCCAAAACAATATAAAAGTCATTTAACTGCGACACTCATTAATCTTTTTTTATTGATCTTAAGGTACTGTAAGATCAGGGCAATTGCAACTAAGTTAATGTTATTGGATTTATCCTTATTCAATTCAAACAACAAAACAATGATTTTACTAATATTAACTGAAAAGAGCAACAAAAACACATCACTTTTGAATATTTTTGAAAACTGATATTGTGTTTTGGAAAAGTGCTCTTTGCTATCTACAGTAAATAAGGGCTGAAACAGTGACAAAATTAACTGACTACACACAGTAAGTATTGTAAGTGTAGCTGTGGCTGTGTAGGCATGTGCACAGTATGCAAACCAAGGGCTGAAATGGTGAAATTTCTGTGTTCTGGATGTTTATTAAAAAAAAACAGTATAGGCTAATAACAGTATAATAACAGTATAATAGGGATATATACCAACATTATATAAAAAAAAACAATACAAAAGAAGAAAAACAACAAAACAATTCCCATAAAAACAATTGTTTGTACAAAGGTATAAAGAAAAAAGGTCAGTGTTACCTCTTCTACTGTTCTGAACCCCTGACATATTCTGACCTGACACCATTTACATCTGTACATATTGTGTAAACAGTGGAGCATTACTACCAGCAATCTTTTATTCCATCACCATTTCTTTTGTTACAAGTAATAGTTCATCATCTGAATCATAACATCATTTTCATTACTGAAAAGGTTGTCATCATTGGCTATCAACTCTTTCAAAAAGTTCTTCCAGAATTTGAAGGACCATTCATCACGCAAAAAAATTGGATGCTGGAGCATAAAATGAAAACCTGGTGCAGTTAACAGCGTTAACTGTACTTTATGTTATCTATCTCATAGACATAACCCACTCAGTAACCATATGGTAATGTTGAGTAATCAGGTAGTAGCACACAACTGTAGTTGTAAGGAATTCCGGGTTTCTTGTTCTCCATGTTATCTGTGCATGTCAGCATGGTGCGAGTTCTGTCAATCAGTTTATCTAAACTCTCTTTTGAGGTCTCACTCCGTGGACTCATGTGCGTTTTACCAGTGGCGGTATGATATCCATACGTCTTCAGACGTCCTGCACAGAACTCTGTAACGTAGTCTCCGTCCCCCAGTCTATCTGTAAGGCCGCCTAAATAGGGTCCCAGAGGTGGTTCCCAGTCACCGTCCTTTGAGACATAAACAATGCTGTCTGTGTCAATGTAAAGTAGTCTTTCACCCAATTTATCCAGAAGCTCGTACGTTTTGAGCCGCGCGTGAGCAGCGGTGAATGCTTCAACAAACACATTCATGTCTGGTGTCTGCGCACAATCGTCCTCGGAGCTACGCCATTGGACCAGAGCTACGTCATGTGACAGGACTGAAAAGTATGTGACGGCATGTTCACCACCAAACATGTGCATCCGAAACTGCTCGGGGTCCTCCACCAGTGCAGTCGTGAAGAGCTTCTCCCTCACAGAGAAAGAATCCCACAGAGAGCTCAGAAGTAACCTGTTAACGGTATGCCTAGCTTTGTTCACACATATTTTGGCTGGATTTAGCCTGATGCCCTCCTTCTGAAAATAGTCCTCAATGTAAGCCCTTTTCTCACCCTTTGTCACTACATGGGCAGGGTACCCGCCGGCCTCCTGCTTGTATTGTAGGAAGGTCTTCACATAGTTCGAAAACAAAGAGTCCGATCTTTGGGGGAAATGCCACACTTCATCAACTCTGGTCACAACGTATCCTTTCTCAATGGCCTTCATCAACTCGAGACTAACCCAACACCCAGAAAGCGCTCTCTCCCCGTCGCTGTGGCTACACCCGGGTGTCTGGTTGTCTTCTTCGGCACATGTCCTGCACAGGGGGAACGTTAATTTTTTACCCTTCCAGCGGTACGGTAGGACAGGGTGCAGTAGCTTACGAGGAGGGACGACCGTGGCCTTAATCAGTCCAAAATAATTCTCCAGGGGCTCAAAATCCTTTAAGATGATCTGTGGGTGATGAGTAGGGTATTCACACTTACTCTGACATGCGAGGTAAAGAGATGTGAAATCAATCACTCGAATTTTTTCACCCTCTTCAGCTTTGTGGTAAAGCTTGTAAACGTTTGCTCTGCCTTCGAAAACACCGTCACGTGGCTTCAAACGTTCAAGGGGTGCGTATGTCGACATAAAGTCCATAACAGGATCGCTTAGCTTGGCTTGTCTCCACTGACAATCCCACATAACCTCAACCTCAAATCCGTGTGTCCTGGTGAGGTATGCTACCTTGTTCTCAAAAATCGTTCTCCTATGCCAATATGGGGTTTTTGACGACGGATTTAGTAGGTGATTCAGGTCATAACGACAGTCATGCCCATAATGGCCACAACTGAAGAATTCCAGGTCGTGTTTGACGCCATCTTTTTCATAATAGCCATTCAGGTGGTACTTGCCCACTTGCACCTCACCGCTGTTCAGAGCATGCTGCACATCTGCATTTCTGGTGTCCTTCACAAACTCCAACCATTCAATGGAGTCTTCAGTGTGTGCTGTAACACAGGCTTTGCTGTGTGTGAGAGCTAGTGTATCTGGGGGTAGGTAGTGCGTTTTGAAGACAGCCATGCAGGAGCATGCTAATGTAGTCTCACTGAAGGGGTCTAGTCCAGTGCAATCAATGAATTCTTTGCGGTACTTCATGCACGCCTCGCGTAGCAAAATGACCTTATTTCTGCCGTACGCGTAAAGCTCCTTTCGAAAATCAAATTCGCTTTTGGAGGCCTCGTCATACCACTCATCGAAGATGGCTTTTTTCTCATCAGACATGAAATTATACCTGTAGTACATGCGGTCCGGATACGGCCCGCAGTAAAAGTCGTTCTCAGGTGTGTTAAATTTGTGTGGAAAGTACCCTTTCTCACTGGTTTTCAGATTCAAGGCTGCTGTTGTCTCAGCCAGAGGCATGGGTATGAACGAATAGCTGTCAATGAAGCGCTGTTCGAAAGCTTTGTCATACAGGGAAATCAATTTGGAATGCTCCATGGTTATTTCAGGTTTATCGTCGAAATTGGAAAAATGTTGCAGCAGAATATCACTACAACCAGAATAGTTGTGAGCCAGCCATGTGTAGCCTGTATATTTGGGACGTCTGAAGTTGCGCAACAACCTCTCAACACAATCATAGCCTTCTGCTGCAAATGACTCGCCTGAGTAGGTCATGGCATAAGTAAAAATTGCCTGACGATCACCATTTTCGAATCTTTTTTCTAAATTGAAAAAGATGTACTTGGCCTCAAGCTTCTTTGGTCTGATTGGCTGAATGAAACAACTGTGTTCTACCCCTGGTACAACCTCCTTACTGCAATGGGGACAGCACATGCAGTCCATAGCATGCATTATATGTAAATATAATACAATTTAAAAAAAAAAGCACAATGCCCTAAATATGATTCTAATATGTCTGTAATATAATCCTCTTAAACTCAAAGCACAACACTATTCAATGCCGATTCTATATCATAATTGTCATGACATAGATCTCACGTGGGTACATGAACAGCGGAGTTAGCCACACCAATTTCATTAACAATCAATGGTTCTGACCTTTGTGCTTCAGACCAATCAGAGAGCTCTGCCTCCAAAATAGCAGGGTTAGAGGGTCAGAGATGTTGTGAAAATCTACAGTATTGTGTGTTTGTTGGGGTCCATAAATCCACACGGTTACAATCCTTTGACTGAAGTGTGCTGTCGTGGGCGGGCCTATTCTCTGCTGCCGGTGTCTCTGCAAAATGAACACACACAAAATGTATAATTAGTCAGGCATAAAAAGTGGTTAGGGGTGAAAAGGTGAGAGGAGTGCATAAACAGGGAAATTGTATATTTATACTGTACAGTATATTTACATATAGGATTAGGGTGATTCCGTGTCAAATCAGGACAGATTCAGACCTCATTGTCACAGATTTTCGCGAAACTTGGCGTGCTGATTTAGTTTTATGAGAACACAACAGAAATGAATTTGCATGTTTTTTGGATCAATATTAAGGGAGATACAGACTAAGAAAGTTTGAAGAAATCTGCATGCGCACTATACCTATTTTATCTCCTTTAATGTAAGTCACAAAGAAATGGTTCTCATGTCGTTTGAAAGCTCTTTTCCTGCTCTATAATTTATAGAAACAGCATACAATACCCAAAATGAAAGGTAGCTGAGTAATAAGAGATTGAAATATTTAAAGAAATTGCAAAAAAAAACTATATTTTAAAATGAATCATTTTTTCCCAAAAGTTAGCTAGTACGGTTATTAACATCTCCAGAAAATCTGGTCTTTGGTTTTTGAGTCATTGCAGAGATATTGTGATTTATATGGTGGGATTGTATAGGAGGATCTTTGTTGACATCTTTATGCGCATGCATGAGTTGTCGGGTGGCAAGAAACCCATTAACAGTGAAAACGTTTGATGCACATCAGCTGTTTCAGCCATCAAACCCATTGTTTTCAGAGCCATTCAATTCCATTGAAATGCAGTAGAAAGCTATGAACGAGCCTTGGCATGTAGGAAGTTGGGACAATGCATAGGAAACTTGCTCCTGGAGAGCCAAGCATGCCAACCTCTGCCAAGGCAAGATGGGTCACTGACCCAATACAAGATTCAGAAATGTAATCCAAATCCGTTCACTACTTTTTGAGTTATCTTGCTAACAGCCAAATAAACAAACAAACAAACAAACTCAACTGAAAACATAACTTCCTTGGCGGAGGTGTAACATCTAGATGTAAATCTAGATATCTTAGGTTTTCAGAAAATACGTAGTTTATTGACCCGTTTAGCTTAAAGGTACAGGGCAAAAATGCATCATCTGCCCACCAACAGTAGTTAAAGATATTTAAATAAAGAATGAACAAAGAATACAAACAAGAAACAATATGAACAAGAAACAATATCAACAGTGCAGAATTAAGAAAAGAAAATGTAAACTTACCCTTACGCTGTAAATCCGCAACTGTTAAAGGTTTTGCATCCCTCACAGACGCATGTGGTTCCTCTGCTGGGGCCAAATGCTTTCTCTTCCTTAGCCTTAGGACAAGAATCGTTTCAGATGAACGCCTGTCTGTCTGAGGTATCCAAACACTGTAAAACATGCCTTCATGGTCACTTTACCATGTAAAATCGAACAGAAGCAAATGCTGACAACAATGAAAAACAATACATTTTGTTTACACTGTTCAATCTAGAAAATAGGCATACTTACAAAGCTGGTTGAGACTAGAAACCGTTGTTTGTTTTAGAACTTGGACCAGAGATCTTCAATGTTTTAACACCACCTGGAGAAGAGATTAAAACCTGTTTAAGTATTATCATTAGTTTAAAAGTCACATACTGTAGAACCTTAGCATATGATAGCAGATGCTAATGTAAACTCATACTCATAGAAAGCCATGTTGTTGGAGATCCTCTTGTCTGAATTCTGAATTTAGTGTGATACCATTATAGGTTTACCAACCCTTTTTAAAGTGGGGATTTGGTCATTTCAATATATGTGGGTGGAGTTCTTAGGATTACAAAAGAATGGAGGTGTGTTTTAATTGAACATGTGGGGGCGAAAACCCCTGGTTGCATGGTAGTCTATTGTTACCACAGCTGGCCTAGGTAAGATAGACAGAGAGACGGACAGACAGACTTTGTTTTATTTCAAAGGAAATTAAGGATGCAAACATGTAAATCTCAAAAGTCAAAACACATGCATGGTTAAAAAAAAACATCACTATCAGCGCATTGGAAGTCCTCAAATTTAAAGTTTATTGTTGTAATTGTTAAACCTTACCAACAATAAGACAACTTGATTTGTTTGGACTTGATGATAATATTTGAATTGCAGTTTGATAGAGATTGCTTGGTATTTTTTTTTCAGTATTTTCAATCTGAACTTTTCATATGAACATTCTGTTGGAAATATCCCTTCTTGATAATTGCATTCACTAACCAACAACCATAATCATTCTATATCTTTTTTTTTATTTTATTAAGTCGCAATGCATTTAAAATCATATCTAGATATCATAGGCTTTTAGAAAAGTTTTTGCTGTTTAACCTGTAGGCCTACTATTCTTGATTTAAAAAATCTTTAATGGGGACTGATAATGCATTTTTGCCTTACACCTTTAAGGTACACAGGTTAAACTGCAACTAAAAGCTTATAGATGATTTAGCATACAGTACATACTGTACATTGAGACAAATTTCCTCCATCCCATGGACAAGATTTCTAATAGTATATTTCAATGGAATTAAATTAAGTTAACTGTTAAAGGGATGTATCAGCAGATATCGATTGTAGGTTGTATGCCTGCATGAGCACGAGTCACACATTTTGTCAGAGAGAATTTTTCGTGAGTTGCTCCCAGATGGAGATGGGGAAATCTTCTCTTTTAAAGGAATAAGACAAAGGGAGACACTAGCATGCAAGCTAGCAAGAGTGACTTTCTTGGTTTAGCCAAAAAACGGCGCTCCCAAAATAGAACACCGCCTGGATGGATTTTAACCAGGTTTTTTTCACTGTTTTAAGTCTGGGGGTGACCGAGACCGACTTAATTTCATGTTTGGGTGTCCGATTCCTTTAGGAATGGGAGTGATCCAGCACTCTCACATGCACGTCCAAAATGCTATTTTTAAACCACTTAGAAGGTTTGAAATTGCAGGAAACATCCTACAAAGTATCATCAGGGTCTCTACTCATGAACTCAAGCATAGAGAACATTGTTGGCACACTTGTAGCTTAGTGAAACAAATGTTTATGAAAAGCACTCATTAGCAGGGTAGTTAGCAGCAGAGACATGAAGCTCGTTTAGCTGGGTGTACTGTACTGTGAACACCAGGCCTATAGCCTATTGTGTCCAACAGTGAGGACAAAGTGGTTGTAAGTGGGGACAATCTTTGTGGGTTCTGCAAATCTGCATTAAAATAGATGCATAGTGTTCACAGCTAATCAGTGCTTCTGCACAATCTACACTGTAATCAAGCTATTTAGGGTGCTAAATGCAACTGCAAATGCAAATGGGCTGTTTGGCTGTTGAAAGAGCTCTTCCTCCCTTTGTGGATTCAAATATTCAAGTTGCCATTTGTTCCTCTCACCGTCTGGACACCTTTTTGCTCCCACTGTCCTACCTCTGGGAGAACAAAGGACTCACCTTTAAACTAGAGCTAATTGTAATTATATGATATGAAAAGTAAATGTATTCATGTTTAGTATCATTTTAATAGTCTCAGTACAAGGAATTCAATGGTTTAAGTGTAACAATGTTTAGAGCAACATGTAATATTTCTGCAGTTTGATATATGTGGACCACATGAACAGTTGATCTTGTATGTCAATCATGTACATGTGTCTAGCTGAAGGGTGGGTAGGAAGAGCCAATCATGCAA
>JASCQY010106036.1:3954-19224 GCA_030264315.1 Sardinella tawilis
AGTACTACTATTGTGGGTTGCCTCCTGTCTCCTGCTGCTGAAGCACATGTTGAGGTAGCGTGCTCCTCACTACTGTATAGCACAGTGTGTAAACATCATTCACATTCTTTTTCGTCTGCAGTGCAAATAAAGATCATGTAAACACTAGGCCGGGTAAATATAAATACGGTACGTCATCGTGTATTTCGATTTTGAGGTTTTCAGATTTATCCACCTTAGCAATCGTATTCAAAAAGCATGGTTTTGGGCTTTGGAACACTCCGTGTTAATGTATACGAGAGGGGTACACGGACAAATTATTATGCATATTCATATTTACCCAGTTTAATGTGTACAGGACTAAAACCTCAAACTGGTGAGGGTGGACCGGGCAGTGGCCACTATGTGGAGGAGAAGCTTAGCCTCTGCTCGGTCCGTCTCAGTGCATGTTCCTCCTCCCTGCTGATAGGATTCCGCCAAAGCCTGTTAGCAAAAGAAACAAACAGAGAGATATGTCGAGTGAACACAGCACAGGCGAATGGGAAAAGTAAAATCGAAAAGCAAAAAGCTGATTATTTAATTGAACAACATAAAATTATGTGTGAGACATGAAAAACAGTTACTTACAAGATTAAGCCTAAAAAATGAATACAAATACTACAGTACATATTACTTGTTAAGGTCTATGACCATGAAAGTAAAATGTATCAGGTCTGAGGAGAGCTTACCTCACAATCTCAATGGTGAAGCAGAATCGCATGCTCTCTGCCAGTGCAGTGGCTCCTACCATGCTGATTCTGTTGCACTCCAAACTGAAACGCAAAAAAAACGTATAATGTATATACTAATTCTAATACTAATACTAATTCCACAATGAATTTACTAAGTCAAATAAATAATATAGATGACAAAGAGGTAAATCATAAATCATATTCAGAGCCAGAATTGGACAGGGTCACCTACTCGAGCCGTCTTAATTTCACACACTTAGGTACAGCTTCAGCCAGCATCAGGGCCACGTCATTGCCACAGTTATTCCAGGCCAAACTAAGATAAAAACACAACAAGCTTTCAATGCTTTTACCAACACTTGAAGCAAGCAACATTTTTCAATAGAAGCTGTCTCATCAGATCAGTGCAGTTAGTAAGGTGTTTACAGAAACTGACAGTACCTAACGTCTTCAATGTTGACGCAGTGTCTCATGGAGTCAGCTACACTGGTCAGTTCAGGTGTCCCAATGGAGATTAAACTGCAATATATATTCACTCATCAACATAAAACATACATGACAAACTCTTCCAATGCAGAAGTACATATTATCCTCATCGGATACCATGTGTCCACAATCCAAAACTTATTCTTGACACGTACAAGTGAGAAATAGTCTTGACAGTGGTACAGTACATGTTTTTTTTTTGTTTATTTGTTTTCAGCAGAACATCTGTCCAAAGTCACAGATAGAGCGCATGGTTAAAGGAGCACTTCTCAGGATCCAACACACAATCCACAAATTGCTATCAATTCTTTCAATATGTAAGGGATAATGTATTGTCTGGACAATACATTATCCTGCTTATTATACGGTTCATTGCCAAAGTGATGAGAGAAAATCTTTACTCGCGGAATGATATGCAAATGTGAATCTGAAGCAAAAACCCCGTTGCCATGGCCAGCAGTCAATAAACAAAGTACTCTCTTAGCAATCATTGTACAGAAATACCGGACCTCCAAACGTTGGGAAGGCCCATTCAAAGTGAATGGGAGCTCCTGCAGCATTCTAAAGAGCCGTATAATAAGTAGAAAATAACTGCTGTTGGGGCACTCCTACATTCCTTAAAGGAGAAGTTCGGTGTGAATCAATCCATAGCCCCTGTTGTTCAAAGTCACTAAATGCTGTTCATTGGAAAAAGAACGAAAAAATTTGATACAGCATAGACCGAATAATGAACTGGGCAACTAACACTAAGTAAATGGGGCATAGTGTTTTACTTTCAGTTTAATTTCGCTATACCCCATTCAGTGAACAATAGTTTATAACTCGGCCTATGTTGCATCAATTACTTTTGTTCTTTTTGCTACAGACAGCATTCAGTGACCACTAACAACAAGGCTATGGATTGATTCACACCGAACTTCTCCTTTAAAGACATACTTTGCCTCAGGTGTTAGTACAGTAGATGAGTAAGGGGAATCTTACTGTAGTTTAGTCAGGTGCTTAAGGTTTGTCAGTCCCGCAGACAGTCTCATAGCACCATCAGCAGTAATTTGGTTCTCTGAGAGACTACAAACCCAAAGTTACAGTATATGTAAGTTAGTCACAATATCAGAGATAAACAAGACACATTCACACTTCATAGAGAGATCGTATGAATGCACAGTCATAATGACACAGGATGGTGCATCGCAGTCTCAGTCATGCAAATGCATGATCTGTGTATTATAATAATGTTTATTTTCCCCTGCATACATCTGATCATGTAATTACGTAATTATAAGATTTCTTTAGCATTTTGTGCACAATATGCATGACAAACTTACTTGAGGATCCTAAGGTGTGTGAGATCACTCAGGACATTACCCAGTTTGGCCACAGATGCATAACCCAGCTTGTTCTTACTCAGACTAAAGAAGGCAATAGGGGCTAGATCAACATTCAGATAAAAAATACTCTATTCATAACATAACAGAATAGGTATCAAATCCCACTAATTGTATTGTTTATTGTTATCCCATTAATTAGTTAACTAGATTATAAAAAGATTGACAGACAGACAAACAGACAGATAGACAGACACAGAGACAAGCAGACAGATACATTGTAGACAGACAGATAGATAGATACATACAGTAAATACATAAGTAATAGATATAATAAATGACTTACTTGAGCTCCTCCAGTGCTGTGCAGTGTGTGAGTGTCTGCACCAGTCTCTCCCCGGTGCTGTCACTTGTGCAGTTGTCTGCCAGGCTGCAGAGCACAAGCACACCGCACACTGTTACAGCACAGCACTTACACAAAATCAAGTGTTATAATGTTCTAACTGCGGCCACGAGGAATGGTAATGCTGTTCACTGTAACACTGCATTCAGTTGAAGCATAGAGAAACCGTGACAATTCAACAACACACCAAATATGTCTGTGGAGGTTAATTTATTCATCCTGGTGATACAAATTTTTTTCAGAAGAAAGTTTAATTTAAAACACTAGACTAAAAACAGAAAGGTACAAAATGTTTCAGTATTCATCCAAACACCTTCATCAGTTGTAATGTGCACAGGAAGTAACTCTGGCAATTAACACACAAAGGCAGTCACATGATCTCATGACCTGAAGTCTTCATGGATGAACACTGAAACGTTTTGTATCTTTATGTTTTTAGTCCAATGTTTTAAATTAAACTTCCTTCTGAAAAAAAAAACCCAAATAGAATGTGTAAACAAACCATGTTGATGTTAATGACTTCTCCTTAATAATGATTATGTAGGAGTGCAGTATGTAGAGTATCTGTTGTCCACTGACCTTATGCACCTTAGCCCTGTCCAGGTGGGGATGTGTGTCATCAGCTCCTCAACACCACAGTCTCCCAGTCTCAGGCCTTCTAACCTGCTCATAAGTACAAATGATAACATGACAGTTAATGGGGTGGTTCAGGCCTTTGCCACACTGATGTGAGTTATGACAAAGATTTGGAAAGAGGGAATGAATCTATCTACTGAATTAATTTAGAGGCATTGATAAGCTCATGATTATAGTACAACAGGTTTATGGTATCCCTGATGCATTATAAGCCGCTTTCACACATGAATTCTAGAACTTACCCGGACATTCTCACCCGGGTATTACACGACACGGACCATTCACACATGAGCCTTAGGTCCGGGTGATACTCGGGTGACCGTTATTCACACTACACCGGGTAATTGATGTGAGGGGCGGGGTAACGTTAGCACTTGCAGGGGGTGGGTGGTGTATGTAAGTGCTAATGTGCGTATGGGTGTGCAAGTGTACATTGTTCCATGGTACACTGTTCCATATCATTGAGGTCAGAAGCTCAGTAAAGTCTGTTTACATTCTTATTAGTGATGTTTGCTCTGTTATTGGTGTATGCTGTAATACAATGTACATCTGGTGTGTGTGTGTGTGTGTGTGTGTGTATGTGTGTGTGTGTGTGTGTGTGTGTGTGTGTGTGTGTGTGTATGTGTATGCCGGCACTCACTCAATCTGTTCCATCCCAGTGCACACTTGCAGTGAAGCCATCAGAGACTGAACAGTGTTGTTCCAGATCTCAGGTGCTGCTGTTCCCATGGAGATCCTGTTCAGTCTAAAGAAAACACAAACAAACATTAGCTGTACATAAAACCACAACACTGCAATTGCCACACTTGCATCAAATATAAATCTGGGTGAAATTCAAACACACAAAATGGCTGTATAACATCTGTTAGGGCTACATGTCCCACAGCGGAATGCAGTCGTCAGCATTCAGTACTCTGCATCAGCTGGACAGTTAAACACATCGACTCTGACACAGCAGCCACATTTCCTGTCCCTCTTAATCCATCAGCTCCGTTTTGTCCACTGTGGCCCACTACAGTCCGGTGAGTTGAGTTCACATGCCACACATCTCATCTCTAGTGGCTCATGGCTAACATAGCGAGGTCATCTCACCTCAGTGACCTTAAAGAGGTCATCTGCTGAAGCCCCCGGGCCAAGCAGGTCACCGCATCCGCAAATAACAGAAGATGGTCCAGTCTTAAAAGAGGACAGACAGAAAAAAGAGGACAGACGTGAACAAAGCTAAATGGGAGTGCAGCGGGTGGAATTTAGTCAGAGCGTGGATCTTTTTTTATAAGGCTGAAGAAGTCGCTCTGTCTCGCTCCAGTTTCGCTCCGATATTGCTCACTACACTACAACTTTGGAGCGGGTGGAGGCAGCAGTGTTCTGACCAGGGAGTGGGATTTCTCACCGCTCAGCTTCACTCCACTCACATGCTCAGGAAGATATAGATATAGAGGGTCATGTGTAACCCATATTCAGGCAGGCTATTGAAACTCAAGTGACTGAAAATGTATACTGCTGTAGTTCTATAACATCAGGCTATTTAGATTACTAAAAATCACACAGAACGTCCAAATTAGACAGAATACAAAGCGGTGCAATGTGGTGCAGTTTTAAATTTTAACAGAAGTTTTGCTGCTTGCCCTGGTTCTATTTAGTTTCTATTGCTTATATTGTTTAGCTGGAGAACAAGGAATCTGACAAAGTCAATGTGGATAGTTAGGACAAGGTTTTAGATATTAGTAAAAGGCAGTGTCACACCTCAGTATTTCTGCACTCTCACCTGATGCCCTCTAATGGCGAACACTGAGCAATGCCCATGATCAAGTCCACAGCTCCTTGTGGTGACCAGGCAGAACCCTGAGACAACCTGCAGTTATCAGGACAAGAGGGGATGCTATCAGCAACAACAGGTGAGCTATTCCATGTTTTTGCATCACTTCATCCGAATTGTGTCAAGAGTAAATCCAGTTAATTAATTATGATTGCAGAGGGGTTAAGATGATTATTGTTTCTCTTAGATGTTCTCTTAATTGAAACTTAATGTAAGGTTAGTGTTTCTTTGTTTCTTTTATTGTTTATGTAAGGGATGTGTGGGAAATGTGATGTGTGTAAAAGAACAACTAATATAAGTAGGCTGAACAGTCGTAATGCAGGGACTGCTGGATCTTACCCAAAATATTTGAGGTGAGGCAGACTCGATAAAGTTGTTCCAAGCATCAACGCTGCAGCATCATTGATTATATAGCCACTCAGACTGCAAAACACACACACACATAACACAGACCAGTCACTAACACCGCACAGATTACAGTATGTTTTAAAAATGACAGGAAATGAGTATTGTTAAAAATTCTCACTTACAAAATACTCTCAACATTTGGACATCCCTGCAATGCCTTGATGATCCCCAACACATCCGTCTCAGAAGACTGCTCAGTGTGAAGACTAATACAGAAAGAAAAAAAAGAAGAAGTGAGAGTTAGGGCTTGTTTACATGTGTCTAGATATTTTTATAAACTGATATTTTTTTATGCGTTTGGCTTTCGTTTACACGTAAACAGAGTTTTAGCAACCTCAAACGGATATTTTTTAAAACGGTCTTCAAAGTGGAGATTTTTAAAAACGCTGTTTTCTCAAGATTCCACTGGATACGTGTAAACGCGATTAAAAAAATATGTTTATGAAAATATCTAGATACATGTAAACAAGCCCTTAATGTAAGTAAGGAAGAAAGAAAAAATGGAGCATTGCAATTTTACACATATCTAATGCAATAGGCGGGTTTACCACATGACTCACTGAATGAAAATAAATTAACACCAGAGACACTGGAAAAATAGCAGGCTTAATGACGACCACTGTCTCCCATGAGCTTACTGTACAGTACCTGAGCTTTCTCAAGCTCCCTTGATCTTGTAGGGTAGAAATGAGAAACTCTGTTCCATCTCCTCCAATTCTGCTCAGAGACAAACTAAAGAGACAGAAAAAAGTATGTCATATAGCAGCTTGACAAACACCTCTTGATTATTGATATAATTTGATCTATTATGCTTGTTTCAGTTTATTGTATGTTGGTGTAAAATGAAAGAAAAAAAAAACTTTCACTTTCTCTTTTCTCTCTGTGGCTGAGGTCACCGCTGTTTTTGTTTCCACTCTGTCCTCAAATAACCCCAGTCTCTCTCTAGACCACCTGCACTTAATATCCACCTAAATGGATATTTTGAATCTACCTGTATGAGATGCTCAGTGGTCTTTTAGACGCCAAAGGCTTTGCGATCATGACATCGTGATTTGAGTGTGAAACAGACTGTACATTTTTTTATAGTAGGTTTTGTAATTTTTTTCAGTGTTTTTACTCGGGACATGTACCAATGGTATATGAAATGGTATGGTAACAGATGTACAGTGGTTGACATTACGGAGGATGAAATCCAGAATGTTTTCTCAGCACTAGAGGGCGCCCTAAAACAAGCTGCACCCAAACAGACCTACAGTACTGTAACTACAACAGTCTTCTACCCATTCATGTCAGGAGAGACCATGACTTACTCAATCTCTTGCAGTAGTGGTGAGACTGAGAGCACAGGCCCCAGGAGGGAGAGATGATGGCCCTTAATTTCACTGCTGGCAAGCCTGAGGGATATAACAGGCAAACAGTCATCATACCAATACAGCTAGTATCACTGACACCATTTTTTTTTTAAAGTTACTAGGTGCTCTGCTTGTCTAATACAGTCTAATAATGCAGACACACATTACTCAGTTCTAGTGAGGAAAGGCTGCACCTACCTAATTGATGTTAGTGAAGAGGCGTTGTCCACAGAGTTACCGCTGTGAAATGGAGGCAAAAGAGTTAATTACTCTCTACTGATCAGGGATGAGGGCCCATGGAGAAGAGACAGAACACCCTGTGGTCCGTTTGAGCGACTATAAGCCCTCTGCTCAGTTCCATGAGGAAGTAGAGGAAGGGACCCATTACCCAGGAAGCATTGTGCAAGCAGAAATAGAAGCTATAGTGTGGTTCCGCCCTTGTTTTCACATCAGAAATGCATTGAAATAATACATCAGCACTCTAAACCTTAGAGAGATTCTTTAGAGTCTTTAAAGTCTAAAGCATTTCGCATTTCGCAGCCTGAGCCGCAAGAAAACATACAGACAGTGTGAAAGCTGTTAACATGTACGCAGAGAAGAGACAAAACCCCAGCCACCTTGATTACATACTGTTTGTGGTCAGTATGGGGCCTAACATGACTAACATGTTATGAATATATCCACCACAGGCTGAGGAAACCCAGTGAGTCAATGGCCAAGGAATCCTTCAAACAAACTAATGTGTGAGAGATGTTTACCAATATGGGTGCTTGTAAAAAATCTTACAGATTTTTCCCTCCTTACCTGTGATTTGCTAATTTGGTATTTCCAAACAAAGAAACTGTCAATAGGGTGTTGGTAACCCTGCAAAGAAAAGAAAACAGCGATTTCCATGATTTCTTACATAAATCCTCCCAATCACTGTTTCTTGACATCAGTATGGGGTACTTAACCCCACCGAACATATTAACTCAAGCAGCTCCTCAGTGCCTACTCCGGCAGGAGGTAAATAGTTAAAGCAGGTGACAATAATAAAGGGTGCTAACAAAAGCATATGGTGAGGTTTCTATGGCAACCACTTTACCCTCTTTCTCATCTGATGTGGGTTTTGATGATTTCAAGTTCCTGTGAGTTAACCACACCAAGGTGGCACAGTGACTCTTGAGAATTACAGTATGTATAGGACATAGTGTTTTTACATCTACAGGTATACGTTTTAAATTATTCTTTTAGGAGTTCCTATGTAAATATTTTGTGCCTATGGCTATGTGCCTATTTTTACAGATCCTCAAGGATAACAGTCAGGGTTAGTGCAAGTTCATTCCTTCAAATGAAAAACAACCCAGAGGAAAACAACCCTGACGTTTCAGGCAATATTTCGCTTTGATCATTAAAAAAAAATCCTACTGCTCTAGTCTTCCTTAGTGTTTTTGTCTTACCCTATGTCCTTTATGTTGCTGTTCACCTTTAGACAGTCTGCCACTAAGGTAACCACAGCTTCATCTGTCATCCACTCTTCCTCAATCCTGCCAGAGAGAGACAGAGACCACACTCACATCAATGTCCATCTCCAGAATAATGTTTACATACATTAACTTTATTCAAACAGGCTGTTATTTTGAGACTACAGTCTCTTTTTAAAATGGTTCAAATTCAAATTAGCTTAAAATAGTCATTAGCTTGACCAGACTGACCAGAAATGACTTTTTTTTTTTAGCTTATGTGGGGGAAGGCTGCATTTAATTGTGATAGCACTATAGGGACAGGACAGAAGGTGTGGGAGTTGGATCAGGAAATAACCATAGGCTGGAATGAAACATTAGTCTATGTTTGTTTATTTTGGCTCAAATGTGGACAATTACGCCATAGCTCCCCATAACAATGACTCAGAGAGAGTTATGAATGCCATTGTACACAAACAATTGTCCATACCAAAACATTTTGCATTGGCCTGTACGCTTTACTTTTGGTATATTTTTCTCTGACCTAATGGTCCACTGGCGATGATGGTGGCTCATGTGTTGGAAGAGGTCCTGTATTAGCTCAGAGCATAATCCATTGTTCCTCATTCTGGAAAACCATAAAACGATATTAATAAAGTCAGTGCAAGGTCAAAGTCTGTGCAATGGCAAATACTGTCAGAGTTGTCCAGCACCATGTAATATGTGTACTTGCAGAGGACTGTAACAATGTAGCTATTGTACATGTATGCCTGAATAAGCTGTATTCTTTATGGTCTGTTTAAAGATATGTGTTTGTGTGTGTGTGTGTGTGTGAGGTATGTGTGAGTGTGTGTGCATGCAAGCGTGCATGCATGTCTCAGATGAAACACCTGTGTCAGCTGTCACACTTACTCAAGATCCTGCAGTGAGTCCAGTTGGGCAAGGCTGGTCAGTATGCTCAGGCTTTCACTGGGGAGGGTATTACATGACAGCCTAGAGGCCAGAGAAAGCAGCCATTTAAGCACTATAACAATATAACAACAACACAGCGGTACTGCTGCTGCTGCTACTACGACTGCTAACACTATTAGTAAATCATGTATTATTTATTCATTTATTTATTTAAAGGTGCACTATGAGATCCTGAATATGTCACTTCTGTTGACATTCCACGTAGACAAACAAAGCAATACTCTCAAATTCACACTACTAAATCAACTTTGCATGCTCACTAACTAACCCCCAACCCCTCCGCTAACCATTTTGTTGGTGTTTGGCAAGATGATCAAGGGAAGATGCCAACGATTTGAGACTATATTGCGTTAAAAACCATCTCAAGATCTCATAGGGCACCTATAATCATGCTAGTAGTTGCAAGTATGACTTTGATGTTGGGATTTACTGTAGGAGGGGTGTTTGTTTTTAAATTGTGCCATCAATGGTCATTGTTCATATTTGTGTTCATAATGTCACCAAAATAAATACATTGAACTGCATTGTCTAATAATGACTGAAATGCTTTAATTACTAACTATGATTGAACATTAGGAAAAAAACAATTCAACATTATTTATTCTCACAGTGCATGTAAATTAACTGTCTCCTGTCTGGGTGCAATGAAACTCACTCTAGGTGAACCAGTTTGGGGCATCTGCACAGGATCTCCACAAGCTTCTGCAAATGCTCCGGGTTGAATTTGCATTCTCTCAGACTACAGGAAATGAGCAAGGCATGGAACAGGAAGTGGTTTGAGAATTGGCGGGAAAAAAGGAGCATAAACAAGAGAAAGGGAAGAGACAGGCCTTATCTGATCTGGATACAATACTATGCTCAACTGAATTAAAATAAAGTACTTTCACTTTCTCTGAATGAAGGCTACTTTGTGCCCCAACAGACAGACAGACAGACACACACACACCCACACACACACACCCACACACACACACCTGTGTGAGGAACATTGTGGCAGTGGCTCAGTATATTCAATCATATCTGCTCACTGAGACACAGAGAAGTGTGTGCCAGCCTACCTCAGACTTTTCTCCTGTGCACTTTCCTGCATGAAGCGAATCAGAGACTTCTTCTCACTCCCCAGACTAACAGAGACAAGAAAAATCTTAAAATCACAGATCATCACAAAATGCCAAAAGCAAAGTTTTTTTAAGAATATAATATAATAGAGCATATAATGAAAGAAAACATCCTGATTTGCTTTATAAATAATGTAACACATAGTATACTGCAACATTAAATATCCTCTACTATTATTAATAAAAAGATTTCCCAAAATCACATCACACAGTTGAGGTTCCTAAACAGTGCAAGTGAAATGATTAAAATCAAACTGCACCTGACTTCGACAGCCACCACTTTCTCACAGGTGCTGATGGAGTTCACCAGGTGCAGAGCACCAGCCTGTGTTAGCTCGTTGTCATTCAAACTATTCCAAAAGAAAAAGCAATGACATACAGCAAAAATGTATCAAATGTTCAAACTTAAGTACATTATTCACATATGTGCACCACCATAGAGTATAGTCATCTCTATGGATTGCTATACATAACCGTTTTATTGCTTAATGCAATTTTACTATCTTACACTTCATATCTTACACCTGCCATTTCTACAGTATGTGCAGTATGTGAGAAATGAGGCCTATGATTGTTTCATTTAGTTTTCCTGTGGTTAGACTGCTTGGTTAAAACAATGGTGAGAAATGAGAACATAAGCATGTCTCAACTCTACGTGCTGCAAGTCACTTACTTCACAGAGTTTCCGATGTGCAGTTCTGGAAGCCAATCCAGTAAGACTCGCACACCCTCATCTTTTAACAGATTGCTGGACAGACTTAAGGGAAGAACAGACAAAAACAGATTTCATGGAGAATACAACCTGCCTGAATTATATCTGATATGTACATGTTTAAATATCAATATGTACATTCACATTTTATAGGCATGGGTTTTTCCTAGGTTGCTCTAATGTGTCCGAAATGCACATTCCTGAACAAAGTTTAACTGCCATAGTGCACAATGTGCTTAGTCACAAGTGGCCACAATTAAGGTCAAGATCAAGGCCATACAATGACGACTTCAGGATCTGATATACTAATCAAACAATCTGTCAATGTTTATTGAGGACATGGTCATCTCAGACAGACTGTACATCTGCCAAAGAGAACCAAACACATACTCAAGGTCAGAGATTCGTGCACAATGCTTGAGGATTCCAGAAAGTTCTTCCACATTCCTGCTGTTCAGCTTATATTGAGTGAGCCTGAAGACACAACCGAAAATAAAAATAAGTTTAAAGTGATAATGCAATCATAGACGTTAGTATTATAGGTACTTTTTCTACCACTAGGATTAGACCATCGGACAACCACAGCCTTCAGCTCAGCTAAAGAGACAACTTCCTGCTATGCCTCTACAGACACTACAGACACAGACAAAATGTGTGAATGTGTGTGTGTGTGTGTGTGTGTGTGTGTGTGTGTGTGTGTGTGCTAGACAGAAAGAGAGACAAAAGAGAGAGGGAGAGACAGAGAGAAAATAAGATAAAGTGTGTGTGAGTGTAACAGACAGACAAAGAGAGACTCACTTGCAGGTTGCCTTTTCTGCTTTTACTTCCAAAAACTTGATGAAGGCTTCTCCACTGGGCCTGAAAAATGTATATCTTTAGAACAACTCACACACACACACACAAACACACACACAAATTGGCAAACAGGAAAAATACCCTGCTTTGCGAAGCTCTGTAGTTGTATGTAAATGTTTGAGCATCCCCAGAGGGTATTCCAAGTAGGTGGTTAAGTGAAGTGAACCTAGACAAGTTAAGCTGGAGGAAGTGATAATCCTCCAAACAGAGCAACCTGCTTACTTTTAGTTAAGAGAATAAGCATTCCAGGCTCTGTTATTATCAGGTGCATCACTATCCTTGTCCCCATCAGGTTTACCACTTAATCACCTACTTGGAATAACCCCCTGAGCAAATTATATGTCGTTGATTTATGACAGAAATGCAAAACATCTGAGCATGATAAGTTCTCTTAGGAATGCATGCATACAAAAACACACAATAGAAAAGTGTATAAAATACAGCATTTTTACAGAATTAAGAGTCTATCAGTGTAGCATCAGCCAGACTTAAAAACATTGCAGGGGATGATGTGTACATGGAAAACATTAGGCTAAGCCACAGGTTTATCATGAACAGATTGTATCTGCTTAAGACAGCATAGGTCATAAATGGTAACAGTGAGGATCATAATGATGGAATATATACCTAAGTTCCACTGCTTTCACTCGCGGGCAGTCCGTCAGGGAACGGACCAATGCCAGAGCCCCGTCTGTGGACATCTGGACATGACTGAGGCTGCCGCGGACAACAGGAAACAAAATTGCATTACAAAAATATTAAATAAAAACATGATAAACACCAAACCTGATGTGTGTAGTTCTTTCAAGCATACAAATCCCCAGATATAAAGCATAAATTATACATCATTTAAATTCTTGTCTAAGCCAGAATTATTACACTGGTGGTAGGTCAGAGACAGCAAGGGAAATCATTATTGCACTCAACATGACATTTAGCAACTACAGTGCACAATATTAAGTGTCAATGGCACAAGCATAGTCAAAGTCACAGTGACATATCCTACCTCAACAGCTGAAGACACATCATGCCAGAAAGGTTCTGCACAAGCTTTTCAATGGTGCTGTCCTCAAAGGTCCCAAAAGACAAGCTGGACAAGACACATGAGGGAGTCACATACTGTACATGTTGCGATCTGAGAGAAGCCATGACATGCCGGAATCAGGAGACACTGACTTACTCTAAGTTCAGCACGCCTGGACATAGTTTCAGTTTCTTGCATAGAGCATCCATGCAGGCTGGTTGGATGGAGCTGTGCGTCAGACTGCAAGAGAAAAAGTTGAAAGGTTGAAAAGGGTCCGCCAAAAAGCATAAGGTTCGAAGATGCTTGAATACAGGAGCCCTGTGTATAACAGTAGCAAGTAGTAGTACCTTGTGGATTTTGTTACTCTCATAATTCAACACCTTCTGATTAATACCAATGAAAGAGTATAGCAAGCATGGGTTTTACTAGACTTCCACCTGGCATTTTTACTCCCATGTCTGAGAGTTTTGGGACTGTGCAGTCTACACAAAGAAGGTCTATGTGTGTGTGTGTCAATGACTGCTGAAAGAACTCTTTATTTCATGAAGTGAAAGTGAGGCTACATTTCTATACACACCTGAATGTTTTGCTCATTTGATACTTGTGCCGTTCAGTGTCTTTGGAGTCAAGTCTCTTATTCATTTTGGATCGGGTCTGTCGAGGTGCCAGGGTAAGCTTGCTGTAACAACAACAGAAGCTTTGAAGCAGTCTGTCAGTGTAACTGTAAAATTGTATATATTATTAGCCTAACAGACTGAGTGAGAGCACTTTACCTTTTACTTGAAAGAAACTTCAGGACCAGATCTTTCTCTCCACAATAGCTGTTAAAAATGCAAAATAATCAATGTTCAACAGACAAGCAATCAACAGCAATGGAAAAGGTCATAACCAACAAACACATCTGCCTGCAACTGTGAAGCATTAGCCAGCAAGGCTACCTGGCATCGACATGGGAGAGGTGATCACAGGTAGAGAGCAGATCAGCGATGAGCATCATGCCATCCATGTCCACACCATCCTCACTGACACTGGCACAGAAATAAGAATGGCACTATTAGATTACATTGATAAGGCCAGCTGCTTATTTGCAGTAACATCAGAATCAGAAAAAAATTGGGACGGTAGGTATATATATTTTTTGTTATCCAATATCAAAAATGTAAAAGAAATAAATTAGCAAACAAAAAAAAATAAATAAATACATTTTTGGATACAATGGTTCCTATACAGGTCCCTAAAGGCTTGCTCCTATTGGGTGTCATGAGTCTCTTCCTTCTAAATGAAGAACTAACATTCTAACGGCTGCTTTTGTTATGAAAAGCTAACAGTCAGTAAGCTATTATACCACTATTATTATTACACTATATAAATAATTATATTCATAAAGAGTGAGCTGCCACCTCATCATTCTGCTCAACTCAACTGAGTTGCAGGTTCTTGCAAACTTTTCTTTTTATCAAATTTGCTCAAAGGTGGGCGTTCTGAGGGAAAAATGGCAATAACAACAACAACAAAAAAACATGGCTGCATTACAATATTATGGTCAGCAAGTATGGAAGCCCATTTGTGCCACATACAGTAAAAGAAAAAAATCATATATCTCATTATTGTGAGATACTATGTCATTATTGTGAGATAGTATCTTATTATTCTTAGATACTATCTCGTTATAGTGAGATAGTGGGCTCTATCATGCAGACAGCGTATTGTGCGTTCGCGTTTGGCGCAACATGACTTTACTATCATGTACCAGCGCATCATCGATTTTTTCCGCCAGAGACGCACGTTGCCTTGATAGCAAGTCACAACGCGCCCAAATAGCCTACTGTAGGTGCGTCCCTTAAGGCAGGGGTGGGGTCCAGCGCAAAACTTAAATTCTGCTATTTTCGGCATCCAAATGCGCCATCCGCGGTTGACTGAAAAAAAGTCGGTGGATAGTCAGTCGCGCAAACTGAAATGCTATTTTATGGGCGTATAACCTAATGATTTGGGATATGGAAAGTTGTGCACAATG
>JASCQY010106349.1:0-19215 GCA_030264315.1 Sardinella tawilis
TATGTCATTTGCTATACCTTAAGATCATCGTAGGACTTACGAACATCGTAGCTGTTTTGGGAAACGCAGCCCTGGAGAACAACTTTGACTGGATGAACTCACGTCTTTCTTCTTCTTCTTCTTGGTCTGGATTTGTGAGTAGGTGTCACCGGTCCGGTGCTGCAGAGCCTATGAACAGCAAACACAAAGCTGTCTCAGGTAATAGCAAGACGTGTCACCGCAACTCACTCGGCCCCTGTGTAGTACTAGTAATAGTAGTAGTAGTACCAGAGTACACCTCATGAGGGCACTGATGCCAAACTGATGCCACAGTTCTATCAAAGAGTGTCAAAGCCCTTTCATTCTCTTTGGTTCTCTGGCTCTGACCTCTTCAGACTCAGTCTATCCCTGTCTGCATGTTAGATTTGGATCACATGTGTCATGGGAGGGGCTGGGTTCTTTTTAATACACAAGCGTTCCTGTTCTAAAACTACTTGTAAGACAAAAAGGTCATCCTTGTCACTGAGTGCATTTTAAAATGAATTTACCAAAAAGTAGTCACCTCAAAATGTTAACCTCCCACCTTTCTTAACCCTAAACTTACTCATTTCCTTACACAAAGACACACAGGTGTCCTTTTCTGAGTATTGCAGGGCCCAGTAACATCTGTCACCCAGTCAGACGTTTGGGGGATCGCTAGTTTCCTCACAGCTTTGCGTTGATACTTTGTGGTTGCCAATAGACATAGTGCTGATGACATGGGGCTAATAGGCTGTGGTCTGCATACTCACCGCATAGTGAGTCTCTTCTGCTGCTGGCGCTCGCTGCTGAGAGAGAGAGAACAGTGCATCCGGTTCAGGGTGGAAACTTTGTGTTATAAGTTTGTGTTAAACATTACAGATTGTTTTTTGCAAACAAGTTTGTGCAAGAAAGATTGTAAGCATAACGGAAGGTATGAAGTTGTTCTTGCGCGCGCACACACACACACACACACACACACACACACACACACACACACACACACAGACTCGGATATGATATAACAGATGGCACTCACTCGCCGCACTACCCCACTCTCTGGGTTGCTGCTCTGGGTACCAACGGCTTCATAAGTGCCCCCTTCGCCCTGGTGACAGAGAATGTCCACAGGTGATGGCACACACACAAACACACATTGATTCATAAAAACAACATGGGTGCAGAGCACAAGTGGTTCAAAAGAAAGCTTTATCAAAGCCTTAACAGTGCTGTTATGCACAAAGTTATGTATTTATGATGTGGTAAAATGGGGTGGGTATTAGGAACAGTCAGCGATAATATGCAGTTTGCAAACACAAAACACTTTTTATAACGGCTTGCTCCGCAAACGATAGCACAGAGTTTCTCCAGGAGAACCAAGGGTGAGCCGCCTCTCTGGCATTTTTGGTTCAGTCCTCGGGTCAAATAAAATGGAGGCTTTGTTGGTAAATATCTACATATAGCCTAAACATAAACCCAAACATACGTAGACACAACATCCACCAGCATCGCTGACGGCACCTTTAAAAGTGGTGAAATAAAACAAGCTGCTTAGGTTTATTTGTTTTTCTGTCCATAATCATGGATACATTATATGTAAATGAATGGAAATTGAGCACCACAATACTTGATAATATTGTAAAATTGTAAATCAATGTTTGATTAGCAACATCAACAGCAGAAAGATCAAATTCAGTAGGCTGTAAGCTGCACTAAATTGAGATTGGTAATGACATTTAAGTGTCATGTTATACACCAGTCAATACACAGACCATTACTCCTATCTTTAATGTCATCAACTTTTACTATCTTTGGAACTATTACAAACTTTAAAGATAAACCTATTCGTGTATTTATACAAAGACAACTGCTTACACCTTGAAAACATTTGGGGAACAAAACCCTTTTCTGCATTAATATGTGTTAAAACATACATTTCATACATGTATGTAATAAAAGCGTAATGCTTAATAAGTAATACACAGTGATGGGGACAGGACCGTCTATGTCGAGTCCGAGTCAAGACTGAGTCTTTGAGGAAGCAAGTCCGAGTCGAGACCAAGACCATAAAAACAGACAGTTTTGACGACACACTAACATGCAATATTCAGTATCCTTTAAGAGAGGGATGTCAAAGTCATTTTTATCGAAGGGCCGTATGAGTGTGAAGCTTTCGTCAAAGGGCCGCCATAGGCTACCTTATCTGTCGGTTGAGTCGGTTGACTTCAATAGTGACAGTAGTGACACATAACTACAATTCTTTTAGAGCTTTTTTTAATCGGGACGCATGAAATGATGTGAGGGGCCACATTCTGCCCCCAGGCCTTATGTTTGGCACCCCGGCATTAAAACTTTATTCCTTCTTAATAAGAACATTTTAAAAATGCTCACAGCTACAACACAGGACCCAGATCAGGTTAACGACTAGAGTACAAGCCCACCTTAATCATTTGGCTCATAATTTGTTCAAAACACTTTTGAACACTGTAGGCCTATCTTGTCTCTTCTCCAATCTACTAGCAACTGAAATAATGGCCATCAACATTTTTTTTTTAATAAAATTTGTAATGATGGATAATTGGATGTATTTGTTAACATGAACATAAATTAAAAATCTGTGGAGGGGGGGGCGCAGTTAGCTCAGTTGGTTAGGTGCCCGACCATGACTCCAGGGACCCGGGTTCGATTCCGGCCTGAGGTAATTTCCCGATCCCTCCCCATCTCTCCCCCCCCCACCCACCTCCCGTCACCCTTCAGCTGTCCCATCCAATTAAAGGCAAAAAGCCCATAAAGATATCTTTTAAAAAAAAAATCTGTGGAGGCCGAGTTTGAGTTGAGTCCGAGACGAGACTGAGAAAGCAGAAAATGGTCTCGAGCGAACTCGAACGCTACAACACTAGTAATCCAGATCTAATAGAAATAATACAAATCTAATAGAAATCTTTACTTACAGCATTTGTTTCTCCTTGTACAGGTGGAGTCCGCGAAAACTACAGAAAGAAGCAAGAAGGAAAGGCAGAGAGGTAAGTACAGGCCTGATGCTGTGATCACTACTGACAGTTAACAGTTCATTCTCGTCAGGCCTGCCTGCGATGAACCTGCTGTGACCTCTGACCTTCTGTCTGAAGTAGAGCGCTGTGAAGATGATGCAGTAGAGGAGAAGAAAGGCATCTAAGACGTAGCAGATCACTGGGTCACTCACAGATGCAGCCTCTGTAGGGCACACAACACACACGTTAAATGTAATCACCAATGTATTAATAAGTATTTAGGCAAATTTAAACACAATTTTAAAAGAATTGAAAGAGAAAAGGGATTGACAGTGAGGTCTGTGTGCTGTCAAATGTCGTGTGCCTGAGCTGGTCATTCTAGGAAACACCTATGGACCTTAGATGAAAGGGGAGCAAAGAGCTTTGGTTCAGACTGCCCACCACAGGATAACCAGAATTGTTTTTTCACCAAAAAGTGACTTTTACTCACATCAAAAAAAGAAGACTGTTTTTTTTTTTAGTATTGAACTGCTGGCATGATCATGCCTTGACACAATTGCATCCATGCTAAAAAGGTTGGCAGATAAACTATATGTCCAAACATGGTAGTGCGAAAGTGAAAGTGTGAGATGTGAAGGGGAATCCAGTGCAAAATGCGTCGTCTGACACACACCCCATACAGGCACAATGAGACACAAGAGGATGTAAACATCATAGATATTAAATGTGCAGTCCAAGAAGTTCCTAAACATACTATCACCAGAGACCAGGTTGATGTGCCTGGCTTCTAAAATATCTTTGCTATAACAAAACTACACACACGGTTTGATACATAAGACATAAGAGTAAAACGAGTAGAAATGCTCGGTAAAAAGTTGAGTTGTGCATACAGGGCAAATATAGCCAGAAAAGCAAAATAAATAAATAATCAGCCGTGAGAATCCAGTTTAAGCAAGCAGAAATGAAGGGAAAAGGTCTAGACAACAGTCTAGGTAGGTGAAGGTGAAAGTGGGGCAGAAGGTGGGGAGGGGGAAGTTCATGGCACCCACCCCTCTTTCTGCGTTGCATTAAAAAGCTGGATGGCCCTGGGAAGAAAGGACCTCCTCAATCTGATTTTTATTTTTTTTCATTTCGTTGTATTTCGTTTATTACCAGTTTTCTGAGAGATGTGAGCATGATAATGAGTAACACATAAAGCCATTTTACAGAACAGGTTTTTAATGCAACACCACCAAACTCAGGCTGCTTTTATTTTTCTGCTTCTTTCAGCACAGATTGTTATCAGGAGACTCCCTGACCCTCAGCAGAAAAACACCCTGAGCAGGCGTGGGCGCCTGTGTGCAGCGCGGTGGAGACTGCAGGTGAGGTTATTTCTGTTTCAGAGGGGAAGAGCACTGGGCTTCCGCACCATTCTGTGGTCAGGCTGTGTCAGTGGCGCAGTATCTAGTTCAGCGGTGGCCTTCCCACAACTGGTGTTCTAACAGCTCTTTCTTTTTCTCTCTTTCTGTGTGTGTATGTGTGTGTGTGTGTGTGAGTGAGTGTGTGAATGTGTGTCTGTGTCTGTGTGTGCATAGCCTATATGTGTGCATATAGGTGTGTGTGTGTGTGTGTGTGCGTGTGTGTGTGTGTGTACACGTCTGAAAGTGTAAAAGAGGTAAACATTAACACATGCAGTGCACCTGTCTGCTATACCTGATACACGGACACAAGACAATGTACAGAATATTGTACATGAACAAAATAGCTTCACAAAAAATGTCAAGCTACCCTTCTTTGAACATGGATATTTCTGGGTCCTGAAAACTGTACCATAAGGCGTTGTGGTCGCATGCCAGTTCTTTCGTTCAAACTTTCTTCCTCTTCTCCTTTCATTCTAAATCTCTCTAGTTTTCTTGTATTCTCCCCTCCGCCTTCAGTTTCCACTCTGCGCTGAGTTTAGAGAGATGCTTTTGTGTCTGTTGGCAGGCTCAATTGTCAGGGCCTACCGGGCCCACATCAAAAGCAGCAACGCAAACAAACAGCAGTTTCAGTTCACGGAGCAGCACATTCACTTTATTTCAGTGTTCTTATCCTTTTCCCTTTAAAAGCTAACAAAGAGCAGAAAGGGTCAGACGCTGAAGGGAATAGCTAGAAAAATACACTTTGCAAACCAGTCGCTGATAGTCCACCAGAATGTGTCCGTGTATGAAGTATACCGAAATGCGCTGAGTGTTTTGTGTGTGAATAGTACACTCTGTTCATAGAGTCTAAATTTGTTTCCAATGACTCTCTTCAGATGACTCTCTAAAATGTGTCTAATAAGTACCCTTTGATAATGGACATTATAAAACCCGGAGTGGTTATAGTACCTCCTAAGTTGTAAAGCCTGTCACATAGTTTTCATTACCATCCCGAAAGTAATACAGATATATTCAGTACTGTTACTGACTTGCAGTTATTGGGTAACTAATGAGCTACAGTAAGCACAAATATCTAAATTACTTAGGCTGCTTCTCTTAATAAAATACATAAATATGTATTAAGGCACTGACATACTCATATTTCATATTACTGTGATTAAACTGTTGTGATGATTAGTGATAAAAATCTCCATAGCCTCCAAATGGGCTAGATTAATAGAACTAATATTATATGAAAGAGTAAGTATGTTAGAGTAGATAGAAATGAATAGACAAACAACAAACAACTTTCAAAAAAGTAAACCAAGCAACAAGGCGTTCTGAATTTTGCAGACAACGCCATCCTCACTGTTGCACGGTTAGTCTGCAGCTGAATGTGAGCAGCATACAAACCCTTCAAGTTGTTGTAGTTTATCTCCCTTCCACAGTCAGAGCGGTTAAGTTCTGTTGCATAGCTGAGAGTTGCAGACTGAAGTCACTGATGCCGCTACGCTTTTATTAACGCCACAGGTTTTCAAAGTAATCTATGTTTCTAACAATAATAATAAATGCATCACAACAATAATAAATGCATCACAATGAAACAGGTTGAAGGTCACCAGGTGGATGCGTATAGGGCAGGTACTAATCTTGAATTAGATAAAATCACTCTCTTTTGGTAATACTGTTTGGTTTGGGTTCTAAAGTTCTCTTTATCAAAGGCGACAGCACATCAATACCCATTAAACTGAGATGATATCTTTGTAGACGGATGTGTTTGTTTCGCTGCGTGACTTTCCCCTTCATCAGCGTGTCTGCAAATGCAGGACAGCTCTAGCCTTTTTGCTGCTCTAGGCCAGATTTCCCCCTCTTTTCTAGAAGTACAAGTGGAAAACTGAAGAAAAAAATAATAAATGTATCGTGATGCCCTCCTGATATATGGCGCCCTAGGCGATTGCCTAGTATGCCAGGAACCGGGCCTGTGCAAATGTGTTCATATTCTGACAATAAAGTGACATCGGCACATAGGAAGAGCAAAGAAGTTGTCTCAGGGACGCAGTATGATCAGTGCAAATATCTAAATATCTATTTAAATATCAAACATGTATCAGGATTCAAAATATGAGAGATGTGATAGCCTAGGCTTCACCTATAAGTGAGATGATCTTAAGAAAAACTTTTTTCAGAAAAAGAGAGCTGAAGACTAAAATCTGGAAAGGTCTCTGTGATCTTTGCTCATGGCCACCTGAGCGTTTGTAAGGAACCAGGTGTTTCAGTGAAATTGTATATGTGAAAGCAAAGTTGAAAACGAACCCAGCTACTTAAGACCAGATTTGTGGACTATCCTTCAGCTCCTTGTATGGTATGATAAAGGTCTGATCTGCTTTTATTAAAAAATATATTATATATATATATACTTTGTCCTTTTCATATTGATTGATATATCACATTTGGATCAAGAAAGCACCAGTTTGAAACTACATTTCAAGTACACTGTTAGGAGAAAAATAAAGGCATATTTAAAGATGATGGCCGAGACAGTGTTCAGACTTCAAAAAGATTTGAAACACAGGGTCCATATCAAAGTGGCAGAAATACACACTTTCCATACTCAAGTGTAAATACAGGTACAAGTATAGGGTAAAAGTATAAATACCGCTTTCATTTCTTCACAAGTTAAAGTAGGTCTAACAATGTGTAACTCAATTTTTTAAGGCTACTTATAGTAGGCCTAACAAAGTACAGGCTAAAGAAAATATACTCAGTGTAAAAGTAAAACGTATACATGCATGGTCTATTTTCAAGAGTTATGTTATGAGACTTGTGAACTGTTGCGTTGCCTGTGTCCTCAAGGTGAAATGTTTCAATTAAGCTTTTCTTCTTTTTTAAGCTTAGGATTAACTTGCACGAACCTCCTCAAAACAAGAACAAGAACATTTTATTTTGTCATATGTACACAACCGGCTAATGCACTGGATAAAGCACCCTGCTTTCTGTTATCAGTTAGCCAAATGATCATTTTTGGTGCTCTCTCTTGCCTAATGTATGTTGCAAAGGTAAATGCCTTTTTTGCACCAGTTTAATGGTACAATACATTTAGGCTGACAATCGGCCTTGACGTTGAGAAGACACCCAATTCCCGTGACATAAAAATAAAGGATAACTCTCTCCAAATGCACCACCAAAAACGTATTGAGCCTTTCTGGCAAATGTAAATGAGTAGAAAGTACAGACCTGTAAAAATGTAAAAGGGAAAAAGTATAAAGTTGCAATTAAACTAAATATTCAGGTAAGGCACAGATACTGAAAAACGCTACTTAAGGATAGCGTGTTACGCTCCACTCTCCAACCATAGTTGTATATGCACAACAGCAGGCACAACAGCAGACACAACAGCCCGAAAACCTTCCAGGGATAGTAATCGTGTATTGATTATTTAGGCCAAACAATTGCCATATGAGGACATGAACATTGTACAATGTTGCAGATATCACCATTTGTGTGCAATTACTGATTAGACAACATTTGCAGTTACAGAAAGGCCCAGAACTTTTCATTTAGAAAACCAGAAATGAAAAAGAATCGTCAATTCAAAATTCTGTGATTTGCTTGCAATTCTGGAAATTTCTCCAATTCATCACTAATTCAGTGGTGCCAGGGCCCAACAATATCAGCAGTGGTTTAAACACCAATTTGTCTTTTGCACACCTCCAAGCACTGTCTTCCAGTACAGAGTGGCCGCAGGATTAACTGATGTTGTTGCTATGGTGTTTGCGATAACAGAGGTTCCTAATATGTTGCTGTTGAAGTGGGTTCTTGAGAGTTGCTAAGGTAGTCATTGTGGTTGATGGGGACAAGGGAGTGTATAAACAAAACAAAAAAAAAAAACAGGAAAAGGTGTAGAGAGAGGCAGCTGAATGCTTTGTTTTTTTATGCTGGAGAGTAAAAGTGGAGACATAGAGACAGTCAGTGCCAAACAGATGAATAGAGGCACATAAAAAGGGTGACAGTGGCAAGCAGAGACGCCAGACAGAGAGATATTGCTGCCTGCAAAGCAGAGAGAAGATAGATACATAGACTGAGGTGTTATTGTATATTCTGGTTGTTCAATACAAAAACATCCATATGCATAAGATAAGAAAATATCACTTATTCCATAGAGGCACCATTAAAAAGCAATGCGAATAAGCCTACTAACTGTCAACAGAAGACTAAAATAGAGGGTTGATTGTAACTAGAGGTCCGAAATAATAAAATAGTGGGTCTTGACTTGGTCTTGGCCCACAGTGGGAGGAGAACGACTTGTAATTTAAGAGTACTCAAGTCCTTTGTTTTTCCTTTTTTCAACAGATTTTTGTATGTTAATATACCCATTATTACAATCAATTTACACAACGGTCACAGCAAAGACATGAGCAAGCAGTCTGCAGCCATAAATAACCTACATCCAATCCGTCTGAGGAAGGGCTGTAAGGGCTCGAAACATCATTACAATAAAATAAGGTAATTCAATTCAAATCCATTTTTTACTATAATCTACTGGTACTGATACATGATTGGGAAAGTCTATTGGCTGTGGTCACATCTAAATCTTGAGATGTGGCTCTGGATTTCAGTAAAAATTCCACATGACAAGGTTAAGTAGATAAAAGTGTAGCACACTGCTCCTATAAACAATCTCCAGTCTATCAAAGATTGACTGGGGTGATACAGTTATGAAAACATACTTTTTTAATGGTCTTGGTCCTGCTTCGTTCTCGACTCCTCAAAGACATGGTCTTGACGCAATCTCAGCTACATTTAAAAACCAACCATCTTAAAACCAACGAGGTCTTGACCCCTCAGACTCAGTCTTGACTCGGCTTTGACATAAGCGGTCTCATCACCATCACTAAATGCAGGTGACCATTCATAATGGCAGAACAAAAGAAGGTTATTTAACAATATTATTAAAATTCTATGTGGGAAGGTAAAATATGTCATCAAATGACATAACCACAAGGAATGTCTACATGAAGTTTTGTTGTCACAATCTTTTTCATGTAATGACATTTCCTCAAACTTAATCATCGTGTAATAGCACATTCTCTCGCTTTGCGTTGGGGTCCTGTTTGCCCTTTGGGGCCTTATTTTGTCATATTAAAGGTACAGTACACTATGCAACATTTTGGGTTAATATATCAGCGTCTTAGTCTCATTGATGGTTAAATAGTTAATTCCAGGGCGAATTAAGGCTATTTCGCCGCCGTCAACCCCTTCCTACCGGCTACCAGACTGTGCAATGTCAAATGACTTGCCCCGCGCCCATAGGGCAAAGCGAAACTAAAACCAAAATTAAGCTGAAATCGCGTTTATTATCTTATTAGTCAACGTAACTCCAAACACAAAAATGATCATTGCTGGTTTGTGTGCTTTGGTCTGAAGAGTAATTCACATGAATTGGTGAGAATGTACAATCTTGTTGCTATATTTTAAATAAATCACCGCCTGTACGGGGGAGGCTTGCATAGCGTGCCTTTAACAGACGGAAAAAACATTATCCCTTACTTGTATACTGTAATCATTTCCTGTTTATTAACCAAACTTAATACATTGATTTTGCTAAACATCTTCATCTATGAGGTTAATAATACATGCTAATTAATATATATGGGCGGGCCAGACATTCAAATTCTTTTTAACTTTCCTCTGAAATCATGAGCTTATTATGAATCATTTTCAGAAATGTTTATTTCACAGTGGTTATTATGTGGGGGCGGTTAATGCAAAAGGTGAGGTGAATACATGCTTTGTTGTTTTTTTTAGATTGCATAAGACACTGACATGAGGTTTATACGCAGCACAGCTATATTAGGAAGCTGTACTATTTTAGTGGACTGTTATAGCAATCTGAGATTTAAGAAAAAAAATCTGAATGTGGTGCAACAAAAATAAAACTGAAACATTCATTTCAAGATTAAGCTAAGGTCAGACAGGACTAAATGTTAAATCTTCTAAGTTGCCTCTGTCATGTGATGCCATTGCTTCACCAGCCTCATTGGTAGGCCTATTCATTCATCCTCAAGTGTTTTGAAGACGGGTGTAAGGACACTAAACCTGACCAGCACTGCTCATCTACTGTAAAGACACTACTGGCCGTTGTATATGGGTCTATTTGTACTGTTTCCTTTGATGCTCTGGCATGCTATTGTCTACTCATGTACCAACTCTCTCCGTTCTGGATCTTTACTCACATACTAGAGACACTATATTGTCTCTCTTGCTGTGTTTGTTATAAAGTGCGGGCCGCATGAAATAGAGCAGAGGGCCGCATTTGGCCCCCAGGCCTTAGTTTGGCCAACCCTGGCCTACATTAAAGAATCAGGAAATGTGCTGACATTTGACAAACATACTGCTACAACAGATATAAGTGGAATAATCAATTTGCACTTTCGGCCTGTGTAATAATACTAAGGAATATGTGTTAAAATTTGTAGTTCAGTTTGTGGGAGATGTAACGTTTGAGGATGCATCATGGTGTAACAGACACCTGGCAAACTGATCCCTTTTATATCTACAGACACTGCCTGTAACACAAGGAACAAGCTCATTAGTTCATTTTAATGTAAATCCTGTGCTTTGTTCTTGCTGCATGGCAAATTAACTGTCATTGGCACATTGTTTTTGGGTTTACCTGGGGAAGTGGAGATAGCCGATAATTAAATATAAGAGGACCACAAAGCTCTCAGTCCACAATAATCATGGCAAACTAAATTAGATTTCAAGCAAGTCTACTAGAATGTTCCTGCTCAGAGGATTGCCTACCGTGGTGTCAACCATGGGGCTGCTACATGCAAACTTGATTCAAACCACAAAAAATGTAGATGTAATACCACATATTTTTAGATTCCAGTAGAATTATTAAGTGGCCTTTAAAAAGCTGTTCGCCCTGGTCTAAAACTAGAAAGCAAACTCTGTAGACGTATTACCTGTACAACTTTAAACGCAGCGGCAGTTGACAAGATATGGCGTAATTGGTACCTTTTGATAAAACTTGATTTTGTATGACTGACTCAGACTGGTTGTTGAAAGAATTCACTCTCCAACAGACATTTAAAATCTCCACCTCAACATTTTTATTGGGATGTTTCGTTTTATCAGAACTTTTGTGTTCAGAATGATCGTGCCCATGTATATGCCAAGACTATGCCAATTAAATACAGTATATGTAGGCTTAAGCATGTGAATTATAATGAATGGTCAGCTCAAAGTTCTATGTTATATTTGCAAATTGTCTCTATATGGCCTTTTATTGTAATCCCTGCCGTAAATATTTTGTAACATATGATTGAACAGGAACAAAACCTATTTTGGTCCCATAGTTCACAAAACTGCATGAATAACATAGGCCGATCCTTCTTTCCATATGCACAAAGATATCACAATTTATGACAACTTTCTGTCACACTCAATGCACAAATGTAGTATGCTACTGATTATGATTATGAACTGTTGAAGTATGAAGTATGAAGAATTTATATTTTTTATTTTTTCAATATAAATCCTACTTTTTGAGGTATTAATGTGACCGTATTACTTCATTATTTCTTTGTTTATTTTTTAATGTTCTACCGCAGAATACAGTCAGTCCTCAAGTTTCATATAATCATTCACATCAATCTAATACATTTTATTTGGGGTTAATTGGTAGGTTGTGACAAAAAGAAGACTTGTGCAATTGACCTTGAAATAAAATAACAAATGGCCAATTTTAGCCCATTATGAACTCTGTGACATTGGATATTCCATAACAATAAAGATCTTGCGTCTTGGAATTACACTGACAATAACACTGACTATGTTACTACCAGGTTATGTAAGTGTAAAGTAAGGCGTGAATGTGATGGTAGGCCTACTTGCAATGTGGCCGTATTGTCCAATTGGCATAGCTTATTGATCATACACTATGTATAAGTGTGCGCCGTTGGTTTTTGATGGTAAATTATCCTAACATAAACTTTGAAGAAACGAGTAATAAAAAAAACACAAGATGTTAGTTCATCTTTGATCGCAAAGTTAAACCATCACTTTCAAATGTTAGCTCTTGCCTCTTCACATTGTGTCTTTAGTAACTTGTAAAAACCTAGCAGTCAAAGAAAAAGTGGTGAGATGCAGCCATCTTTGATGATGAACTGTTGTTTGAGATTACCCAAGAGGGGCCTGCTCTGTCACTTCTGTCTCTGATTGCGACACGGAAGCCCAACCAGGTTAAGAGTCTTTTTCAGACTTCCAGTCAGCGGAAAAGACAAAGAGGCATATGTATGTGTGTGTGTTCACGGCAAATATACCTTCACAAATCACATCCTTTCAAAACCATTGGTACATTATGGTGTTACATGGTGACCCATTGTGAGCCTGTTAAAACAGGAAAGGCCTCAGGAGGTAAACCTGAGATGGATAAGAGAGAGAGAGAGAGAGAGAGAGCAGAGAGCCTGTTTAGGATGTGACGATGGCTGAACAGATCCTTTCTTACCTGCTACATGGGTCAGCAAATACAGGGTGAGGAGTCTGGTGGTCCTCCCCATTCTTGTTATTCTGCCACGGCCGTTGTCCTCAGAGCCCTGTCTCTCGTTCTCTCAACCAGCAGAGGTTCCACTATCCTCACAGCTGCTGATGCTCTTCCTCTTTCATGCCCTCCCACTTAAGCCCCTGACTCTGGTCTCTCTGAGCAACTAGTTCATGCCTCCCACCATAACCAACAGGAAGTGGCCGTGCTGAGTGGCTCCCCCTGGTGGTCACATCGATATAGAATATTGTATAATTATTGTGGGTGGTCTTCTAGTGTGACTTTCTATCAGTCTATAAATGCATTGATGGCATGGTGCTGACACAGAGGATTCTCCTTTTGATCTTACTGGGTTAGATCAATGAGGGTCACAGTTCTAATTGGTTAGGAGAAAACATGAACACTTGATGAGTGCACTGGTCTCTCAGAGTTGCCTGGAGGTTTAGGTACTAAGATTAATATTACATCTTACATCCTGCTGTTATGTATTGGACTTCCTTGTCCTATAACTGGGATAGCCTACACCTAGCCTACACCATGGATCTTGACTTGGCGATCTCAGCCTGTTATGATCTGGCGCTCAGGGCCTGCTTTTGTGCTGCCATCATGATTGTGATGATGATGGCGATGTTCACAATTAGTTTGTAAGCTTAATACAAACTTCATACATTCATACATCTTATGCTTGTTTTTGTTTTCTTTCAGTTTTTTTCCACCAGGAGTTGCTTCATACATGTGACTTCTGCTCTTGGTCATGTCATCCATACAGCCAATTGCCCCATTTTGGACCACCTGGACTTAAGACCCACCTTTTCTCCCTGGCCTTCCCAGACTCCTAGTTCTTCATAACTGCTGCTAGTTATTTTTATTTTGCTTGCCTTCTATTTCTACTTTTAAGCCACATCCCTTGTACAGCATTTCTACTAGTTATTTTGTTTGTCTGTCTTATTGTCTGCTGTACTGTATATGTGTATTTGTTTTCCTTACTTCTCTGTGCCTGTCTTTTATTATACCTGCTTGCTTTGTTCTTGTCTTTTGTCTTCCTTACTTCTCTGTGCTTGTCTTTGATTATACCTGCTTGCTTTGTTCTTGTCCTTTATTTCTATGTTTTATACTTTGTACAGCACTTTGGTCAGTGGAAACTGTTTTTAAATGTGCTCTATAAATTAAATTTACTTACTTACTTACTTACTGCTAATGATCTTCATGGCTTTGTAACAGATAATAGGGGAGATTGTGCATCTTGCTAACATTATAATTTCCAGTGATTGCCAAGATGTGGTGTACTGTGACATAATACAAAACTGCAGGCCTTGGAAATAATTTCGGATAGATTTTGTGATGGTACTCACTGCAACATAAAGTAAATCTTAAAGGCTTTGGCCAGGCTGAAGAATGTAATCCTTATTCTAAAGTCGGACGAAGCTAGATCTGATGCCATATCTTCACTGAATGTTAGAAACATCATTGACAAACCTGATATTCTGGCTTTCTGTACTCCGATGCCAATCAAGCTGTTGTCATTCAGGTTGCATGTCATCATTTGTGTCCATTAGATAGAGGGAAAATCCTCTTTGCAACAGTCAGAAAACTCATGTGCCAGACCTGACTAATTCTCTGGCCACTCTTCCCTTTTGGGATCAACACGCCCCTTGCTGTACATCAAGCATTTGGTCTGTTCTGCTTAATCTTCCACACTGACTTCAACAACCTCTGCACAAACCTCAGGACATCAGGTGGGCACTGCTGCATCTTAGCCGAGTGACAGGTCATAAAATAGAAATTTAAAGGCTCTAAAAACCATTTTAACAGCCCTAAAATAATCATTCCAAAATGTGCTATACAAATTTGTTTTTGGTTGCCATTAGCTTGGTGCATGTACATATAACATATACAATTAGAAAAGCATCCTCATAGGGGGCATTTGTGAAAATGTGAATACCATTTTAGTCCTCCATACGATCTGCATACCACTCTGTGTGCCTGATACTGATCACAAGAACACAGATTAACAGGTCATGCATGTGCTGATGGTCTCATGACTGCTGTAGACTTCTTAACTCTCAGTGATCTGGAATATTCCACATAGCAATGTCATATACACCATTGGCCAAACATCTAAATTCAATTATTTTTTGGCAAGAACACATTTGTTGTGCTGTACTGTGCTGTGTCAAAAGGAACCTAGTGTATGGTATGTGGAGAGAAGCAAGTTCACAGAAATAATCCCATCAATTAATAATTAAGTAAATAATTCTGTCAATTAAATGGAAAATGACTTTTTGTCATATCATAATGCTACTGAAATGACATGGTAGTGTATGATGTGAAATCATACAATGTAGCCAGAAAAAAGCAAATGTTCAAATTTCATGCAATCATTCACTTCATACCATTCCATGGAGTTATACTGTAGACCTGACAAAGAGGTACATTTTACGTGGAACTCCTTGGAGGGTTTCTGATTTGAGGTTATTTCTCAATCCCACACCCTTCTTCTCCCACCCATTCATGTCCTGTTGTCTTCCATATTATCATTACTAGGATATTTTTTGCCTAAAGATATTTTTATGATAGGACATTAGAGAGTGACAAAAAATGAATATCCCACGATGAACCAAGTGATCTAGTTTTAAAATGGCATATTAACCCTTTCCTATTACCCCCCGCCCCACCAAACACACACTCAAACCTTCCAGTGGGATGTATGTAACCAGCTGTTTTGCAACAGATGTCCGTTATGAGTCCATTCTTTTATTGAGCAGTTGTGGATGTGTATCAATCAAGTGGCGGACACTGTTTATTTCTGCAACTGGCAAATAACCGAATTATTGCATTATCAACTGAATTCTGACAGTTGTTCCTCTTTATTTGGCTGCAGCTCAAGTAGGCCTATAGGCTATTTGTGGATAGGTGTCAGTGTATCGTCATCATAGGGGTGTAGTGAGAGAGGGAGCGAGAGAGGGAGTTTTTATTGCCTGTGTTGTCCAGTGCATATCCAGGATAGTCATGAAGTTGATGTTGTTTAGGTGAAAAACTAGGAGAAATACAATTGCTTGCAATGAAATCCACATATGTCTTGATCCTGATCTTGATCTTGATCTGTTTTGCTATGCCCCCGGCCCTCTCTGTCACTGTAAAAAAGGATTTGTAATGCTTACTTGAAAAATGTGTGGAAACTCGTTGCCTCAATTCAATAAAGATAACTTGTCTCTTTCAAGTTCAATCTTTACCATAACTTGAAAGAGACTAGTTATGGTTATTTAACTTGTTTGAGGCAAAGAGGTTTTCAAGCAAGCGTTACAAATTTTTCAAGCAAGCATTACAAATCATTTTTTACAGTGTAGTGAAATAAAGGCAGGTTGCTACATCAACCACGGTGAAGAAACATCCCGTTTTTCCCTGCTCGTACCTGAGGATGCTGGAAAGTATTTAAGCCTCGCAGTCCACCTTGTGCCCATTCTTGCATCCCCAGTCAGCAAACCAACGCCGGAGGCATGAGGACTCAATTCAGCGCTACACTGCTGGGTCTGCTGACCATCAGTCTGGCCGCCAGCCAAAGAGGTAGAGGTCCTGCCAATGCTGTGCACCATGTGTTGTGATATGAAAAGAGCTCATCTACAGTATGTATATTTTTTTAGACAGGAGTTGCTTGTTGGTTGATCTTATCTCTTGATTATTTTCTGCTCCCAGTACGGAACTGCCAGGAGATCAGACTGAGGAATGTGCATCAGATTGACGCAGGAATAGGGCAGGTGGTGGCGGTGGACCGCAACCGCCGTGTCTTCCACTTGCACGGATCCAACTGGTACACCCTGAACAGCTACATGATGCATGTTACCGTAGGGCCAGCGGGCATTTGGGGTGTTGATCGCCAACAGTACATCAACAAGATGGTGGCTGGAAGGTGGACAAGGACAGGAAGTAAGACTATCTAGCATGTGGCAAGGTTTGATGACATGTTTAAAGACATGCAGAGGAGACCAGTGATGGACCTCTTTTGTACACAACCAATGGCAATGCTAATGGCATCAGTAATGGACGACACAGACATGTGCAATATCATTTTTGTGCAGCCTAACCTTCGTCCATTTATGTTCCCCGTCACTAGTGAACCGGATGATCCAAGTGGACGCAGGAGGAGACCTGTTTATGACTGCAGTGGGCCTGCCTCGTCCTAGGAATGACAGTAGACTCCTACCACAGGGACCACAAGCCATATGTATGGACCGTCCTGGAGCTATGGGCTACAGAATAACAGGCGCACCTATGCGCGTATTCTTAATGGGGGCAACTTTCAAGTACTCCAGCTGTGGTCCTCATACTTGCTGGCTCATAAACCACAGAGATCAAGTCTTTGTCTCCAAGGTAGGAGAAGGCTGATAATCCTGAAAGCCTGGGAATAGGAGGCCAACTTAATTAGCAGTATAATGCTAGTTTTAACTTAATATATGCATATTAGATATACTGTATGTTTGAACATTTGTGTGTGTGTGTGTGTGTGTGTGTGTTTTGCACTTGTATGCAGAAAGTGGACCCAAACACCTGTAGGGGGAGTAATAGCTTGCAGAGGGTGTCTGGAGCTTTGTCTATGGTGGAAGTGGCAACAGATGGCTCTGTCTATGGGGTAAACCCCCAAGGGCACGTCTTTCGCAGGTATCACTCCTAACCGTTTGATGAGTTCACAGTGCTCACCATCACCATTGTTATGGAGTCAAGTCACGTCAAGCCCATTTGTAAACTAGAAATAATTCAGGATCTCCTCTGTGTTATAGAAATGGTATTACCATCCAGAGACCTCAGGGAGTCAGCTGGACCAGGATTGAGGTGTGTGTCCAAGCGAGACATGTCAGCTTCGACCTAGGCAAACTGTGGGTGGTCTCCAGGTCTGGGATCGCTCTAGAGTGCACCATGTAGACAAGGCCACTGAGCATGCAGTCAACATCTCTCCAGACGCATCAGCACCATCCACCAATGTTTACTGTAATTTCCCAATTATTAAACGAGATATTGATCTTGTTATTTTTTTTTTCAAGCTTAATGTTAATAAATGGGGGGCATGGAAATGTGTTTCTGCCTTCTCATGAAATATGATTCTGATTCTGATTCATACATGTTTTGTAAACTATATGGTTATACATGTGCACAGTTAATACCGTTGTAGTTTGTTTTTAACTTCAAACAAACAAAACAAAGACCTGAGGTTTATATACAGTACTGTGCTTATATTGGATATTACTGAATGTGAGAATTTGACCGAGCCTGATCTTGACCAGCCCCTCGTTCTACACTATCGTTTTGTAGAGAAGTTCTGGACTTTCTCGTATTGGGAAGGTGTTCACGTTCAAAACGATTGGATCAGCCCTTGACTGATAGCCTATAGTATTCTTGCGCTGCCTCACTCAGATATCTACTGTAATAGCCAGGAGATGAAAACTCAAGGAAAGAAAACTCAAAGCTACGAAAACTCAGAGCTATGAAGACAAATGAGAATTGAGCGGAATTGCGTAGGAAGGCTATGACCAGGCTGGTTTTGACCACAAACAGAAGTCCTCTCTCTGTTAAGTTTTTTGTTGTTCAGATAAGGAATGCTTCCAATTAAACAAACTACTACTTTTATGATATTAAGAGTTTTCCTACCTCAACCATGTGTTTCAGACATGACATAACAGAAATACATGCTGTGTGTTGATGGGAAATAATTTATATAATTATTTTTGTGTTTTCAGACAAATGGAAGTCTTGTGTTTCTTAACAAAGCAACGGTTAAAGTTCCCTTCCCCCTTACATGCTAATGGCCAGGCCATCAAGGCTGGACAGACTTGAGCTCACATCTCATGGCCTACACTAGACAAAGAATTCCTCTTGAGATAGATTTGGAATGTGAATGTATACATATTTGGTATCATTTTAATGGTCTCAGTACAAGGATTGTAATGATCTAAGTGTAGTAATGCCATAAGTAATTCTTGATCTGCATGCATGTGTGCCACATGAAACTAATGTCAATCCCTACCTAATGTCAATCCCGATAAGTGTGAAAAAGTGTGTCACTGATACATACCTGCAAACTCCTCACCTTTCGGCGAAATTCGCCGTTTTGGAATCAAAATGGGCCATCCACGTAATTCGTGCAGATCCGATGAGAAAATATTTGGGGGGCGGGGTTGTCAAGGGATATAACGCAAAGCGCAAATACCAAAGACGCGAGCGTGGAGGGGAAGGATGGAAGGATGGAAGACTTGCAGCAGGATGATGTGTTGTTGTCTAAAGCAAGTAGCACGTGTAACTCCACATTTTCATA
>JASCQY010107165.1:0-5000 GCA_030264315.1 Sardinella tawilis
CAAGTCCCATCTAACAGCACGGCCCCAGGCAGTTGGGTTGGCCCCTTGAGCTGTGGATCTGCCCAAGGTTTCTTCCTTAGACAAGGGAGAAAAACCTCAATAGCCTGATTTGCATTCCACGTGAACTAGCAAGCAACATGAAAGTTTGTGATTAGGAAAAGCATGAATTGGGATGCTGAACAAGCATAAAATTAAACCATTTCATAAAAGACAGTTGTTAAGATTTTAAAAATTCAACCGTTAAATCAAATTTACTTTGGACCGTCAAAAACAGGTTATGGCCTGTAACTCCATGATGAAAAGACGTAATGGAGGCTATAATGTACTATGATCTGACCCAAACTCGCTTGTTTATCTTCATTACATTCAGAGAAAATCGCAATGTTTCATTCGTCCCGTGTTTCAATCGTACCGGCTCTCCCCTACTCCCTCTACTTTTGTCCCACATCTCAAAAAAGAAAAAATCAGTGAGTTTGAGTTACATTATGTCAATACAGTGTCAAATTTACGTGGCATTGGTAATTTGTCACAACTTGAGAAAAATGACACAGAATTTCAGGTACTAAATGTACTGTGACTCAACCTTTGAACCCCCCCCCCCTTCCCCTTTTCCCCTCCTTCTCTCTCTCTCTCTGTCCACAGGTATAGTGGTGCATCTGGTGGACGATGATCCTCCAGACAGTGACAGTGGCGATGAGGCGCTGGCATCCTCCACTGGCTCTTTGGTTGGCATTCCCCTGTCGCCCTCCACTGGTCCCATGTGCAGACTCACAGTCGCTGCGGCCCTCATGCCCCGTGGCCCTCACCAGAAAACCCTCAGCCAGAGCTTCAAAGAAGGCATGTGCGACAAGGCTAGACTTACTGTGCCCAGCTTCAACGAGGGTCGACGAGCTTCGGACACATCCCTGTCAGCAGGTGTTGTGATGCAGGAGAGACTTTGCCATCTTTATGCATACTGTTTTCTTCATTTGCATGAGCTGACTACTGTATATCATTGAGCTCCTTAGGGTGTGTTCACTCCTGGCTCTGTTAATTATAAATGTGTAAAAAGTGCAGCCGTTAACGTAAACATCTATGTGTTTGTAACCTCTAAATGACTTCACTTTCATGCTTGCATGCATAGTTATTGATATTAGTCGCCTGCAAATATACTCAATCAATAGTGTCCAGTGATTTATACTGTATGTGTCTGCTTGGTCACAAATCTAAAAGCATACTTCTACAAAACATAAACACAGTTCAAAATAACACTGGATGAAGAGCAAATTGTCAGTATACTTTCTCCAGTAGTGTTTGCATCCTTACAACTACTTCAACACAGAACAAGGGACTGCTGGATAGCGAGATGCTAGAAGCTGATTGGGTTGTAATTAATGCTATTCCTGAGCAAGTAGGTACTCAGTGTAGTTACGTGTCTTTTACTATTTTGGTCAGTTTTTCAACATGGCATGTCAACATGTTGTGAAGGTCTCAAAGCCTGTCGCCAGCCGCAGAGGAAGAGTATTCGAGCTAAAGGCTATCTGGGACTGCCTCACACCCGAGCCCTGCCTCGTCCAACCGCAGCATGGCCCTCAGCCCGGCGCTCTGGCCCTGTGGAAGTGGAGGAGGCCCACGCCCTGCTCCAACCCCTTTCTCCCACTCCAGCTCCAGCTCCAGATCGCTCCTGGGACTTGGGCCCTCTTCACAGGGAAGAGTCCCTGGAAGTGTACAGGTGAGCGCAACACTGTCAACACTGCATAATATTTCCCAATCCATTATCTCTATCTCTAAGTGTTCTACCCCCTACAATCTAGAATCTTTTCAAGTCCACAATCCTACTGAATACTTCCAGTGCCATAGACAGCCCACTTCAATTATATTACACACATACTGTACAAATCATATACATATCGCATAAATATGCTGTAGAATTAGCCATAATAACTAGTAGAGAATTCCTCACCTCATACATTACTTTGAGGGATGGGCTTGAATGGCCTGCCATAATGCTATGTTGTGTTGTGTAAGTGACAGTATTAGTAGGCTACCCTACTGTGACCAACGCTGAGCTACAGTTTAAGTTTTCAAAGACAAGTAGTAAGTGTATTAGAGCTGCTACTGACAGGATCAGAAGAACTGAGTGCAGGAAGAGGACATGATTATGTCGTTTTCGTTTCACGTCATAGGAGGCTCCGGATGACGCAGCCACAGTCTGAACAGGCTCTGCTGCATCATGCTTCATCTTCCCAAAACCCACAACGCTTTGAGCACCACCTTCTCCATGGACCTCCATCTCCTCCTGCTCTCTCTGGCCTAGGCCATCTCTCCCCACCACCGCATATTCAACCAGGAGACACCCGACCATCATCCTGTCACGATCAAACACCGCTCCACCCTCCAGCCTCTCACCTGCAGCCCCCTCTGAGCAGAGAGTTTTCTTTCTCCTTCAGCTCATCTTCATCCTCACCCATATCGTCCTCGTCCTCCTCTTCCTCCTCCTCTTCAGCCAGTATTGTCTCGACTGCTGCTCTTCTGGAAACAAACCTGCGGATCAGCCCATTGCTCCAGACACAACGCTGTCCCACAGCCCCATAATTGTTTTCCTCAGGCCTTGACTTTCTGACTCTGACATCCGCAACAAGTCTAAAGCCAGGAGGACCGCTGTGAGGTGATGGCAATCAAGGTAAATCAATGGGTAACCGGAGTGCTCCACTAATTGTACCTCAGCCATCATGTATTGTCATTATATCATATTTCACATGGTATTAAATATTCACTTTACAAAAAAGTATTCTCTAATAAAGATTAGTGCAACTATTCACTCTCATGAAAGTTTTTTAACAGCACACTATTCTTTTTTTTATTATTATTATTATGCTCCCTTGGCTTTCTTTTTACTTAAGTTATTGTAAGCAATAGAATAAGCAATGGTCTTAAGTATATTTAGGATCTATAACAATATTCAACACTCCATTTGAATCAAAAGAAAAATACTTTTGTACGTAAAACCAGATTTCAATGATGAATAATGTTCTATAGGCACTTTGAACTTGCCTTAAAATCGGGGTAAACCAAAATCAGTCATTTTCTTCTAAAGACGTTAAATGGATTGCAAATGTCTTCCTTAACACGTGTAAAAAGCCATTCAACCATGTATTGTGTAATTGAGGAGCTAGTCTTCACAAACAGTGTGAAACATTTCTATGTCTCGGATTTAATGGGCGGGTCTGAAAGCAGGGTATGCTTGTGTAAATGAATGAACTGTGGTCAGCAAGCTAACTTAGCTAGTCAGAGAACCCGGGCTCTGCTAACGTTAGAGTCCTGTGGTGGTCCCCGCGCTTCTAACTGACTCGCCCCCACCGTTTCAGAGCAGAAAAAAGTACTTGTTTTTCCATGACTTTGAGACATAATTTCAAATATTTCACACTTTTTTTAAACCCTCAAAGTTGGCAGGGTGAATAACAACGCACTGTTCTGTGGTATGACAAACTCTGAACACATATTTATCCTAACTTTACCTTTAAATTCCTACTGAAACAAGTCTGTACAGTACTGGGAAATAGAGATGTGTCTCCCTTGTTTCAAATGACTAACTGTCAATTGAGCTACCTCGATTGACCAGTGATGATTCCACAAGCTTTTAACATGTTTACTGTAACATATGGCATGAGCAAATAAATTTAGATTTACATTGTCATTGTCTTTTTTTTTCAAATCGCTAGCATACTTTATATTGAATAAACATGCATAACTATGTTCAGAAATGAGGCATTTAATGGTCCAATAAAAAACGATCCTATTTTAATATACAGTAGGCTACTGTATATATAAGACAATGTATGTATGTAAAGATGTTTTTCTTTGTTCGAATTTTTGCCCTTTGTAATTGTACTGAACAATGCTTTCAATATTTTTGTAATAGGCAAATGTATTTAAAATACTTAACCTAAATAAACTTTTCTATTCAAATCATGAATTTGAATCGTATGTATGTATACCATACAGACTCCATTAAAGAAAATGCAATGATATCAACAGGATTTCAGAGAATATGTACTGCATTTGATATTACATTTTATACTGAGAACATCTTTTACTTTCAGCATAGAATGCATAGTTCACCTCAATCTATCAAAACCTCCACCAGCTCCCACACGTCACAGACATGACTGTGAGTAATTTCAGTCAGCAGTATGTCCAGGTACACTGTTGTCTCTGGAAAGCACAGGTGACATATCTCCTGGCAGGACGTCCACAGCCACCCCGGAGATGCTTTGTGAATGCACTCAATGCGCAGCTCTCTTGTGTGGGCCAAAGTAGGTTAAGCATTCCACAGCCCGACAAATGTGCGTCATTCACCTCAGCTCAAACCCAGTGAGGCGCACAGTAATGCTCTCTCTCACAAATAGGCACACACACACACACAGACACACACACACACACACACACACAAAATACCCTCTCCTGCAAACCCTCTCTCCTCACCTCTCCACTCCCCCTCCCCTCTCTCCACCACACACACTCACATCCTCCCTCTCTGAGACAGCAGACACAACAATCTCTCTTGATCCTCTCTAAAACTACTCTCTGCTGAACTGGTTCGCATTAGGTTCCTTAACGGCTTTCCAGAACTCACACAACCACAAACACCAAACCTTTAGTTACGCTATAGTGTTCAGAGACAGGCTGTGTGAATCCGTTCTGAAAATAGGCCTATTTTATGGTTGTCCTCTGAATTTCTGACACTTGTATAGGCTAATGGATGTATCTGTTGCAGTTAAGGCATGATATAGTGCCTATACTGTATGGCAAATTCATATACTACAGTACATAAACGTATATTATTTACCTCTGCCAAGGAGGTTATGTTTTCGGTTGCATTTGTTTGTTTGTTTGTCTGTCTGTTTGCTTGTTTGTTAGCAAGATAACTCAAAAAGTACTGCACAGATTTGGATGAAATTTTCGGACAATGTCGGTTAAATCAAGAACAGATGATTAAGTTTTGGTGGTGATGTGTAACA
>JASCQY010107165.1:10000-15000 GCA_030264315.1 Sardinella tawilis
TGGATTGGTGTGGAAGGGTGGGGATGGGGAAGAGGGTGTTTGGAAAGGAACATATTGGGGTCATGGGGCTGTGGGCATGTCTAAGACCTTCTGGGGGCCTATAGCATAGCATAGCATAGCATGCAGGGTGACATGGAAGGAGAGGAACGTATTGGTTTCAACAGGTGCTTATTCTTGTGTTTATGGACTTGGAAAAATATGGCATGAAATTATGTTCTGTTTGGCTAAAGGTCTGTGCTGCACAAAACCCAAGTCGCTACAGCACTCCTATGGGGCAGATTAAGGATTAGTTCTAGAATGGCGGACCAGTTGCATCTCTATGAACACACACCCACACCCCGTCACACACACACACACACACACACACAGATTTAGTTCATGCTCAGATTTCCAGGAACTTTCTGGAATTTAATCATATTGAGTAACTCAGCAATAATTCAAAAATCCTTTCAAAATATTACTGATGTGCGTAATCCTGTGGTGAGGTCATAGCAGCATTATGCTATCTAATGTTGTATATGACGACATCATTTTGTCTTGTTTTTGGCTCCATTTCAACCCTGTGAATTAGGTCATGTCATGTTATGTCATGTGTGGGTTTAATTTGGTCAACTAGTCCAAGTTTAAAAAACAAAACATGGAATTCCTTGGGTGTATAAGCTTGCCAATGTACAGAACAGTATGTACACTAAAGATGTTGACACTGGATGTGTGTGTGTGCGTGTGCTTGTTGAGTGTGAATCATAGACAGAGAGGACACCTGCAAGTTCTTGGAACTTCAAGTTTGAAGATTCTCATTCATCCAGGTCATGGTAGTCAAGTGTTCAGTTAGTTAAGGCAACTGTACTGAACTTCCTTTTTGGAGTTGCCTTAACTAACTGAACACTTGAATTATTCTACAGTAAATGTGGCTTGAGTAGATTTGCACTATCCAGAACATGAACTAGCCCCTGTTACTGTAATATTGATATATTATTAGGCTACTTGATAATTGCTGCTGAATATAAGAAAGCCAATTCAATTCAAACAGGGCCAAGTTATTTGTTATTGAAGAAAAGAGAGTAAAAGACATTTCATTTACTAATGTTTGTCTAACACTGTCTAGCACTCAGAATTACTCAGAGTAACTGTTAAAACCAACTGTGTAAAAACTTTCATGCAAACTGCCAGTATTTGTTTTGCACTTTTATTGTTTTACTGTACGGTTGCCAGTCCCCTGACCCTGCCCTGTGATCCCAGGCCCGATGACTTCCCCTGGGCCTGTGTGCGCTGCATTAGGGGTAATCCCCGCTGGATTTGAGGGCTCCCGCTCCAACGGCTTATCAGAAAAGCACCAGCGAGGCCCTTTTTCCAGCCCAGGAGAGCCGACCACCACAACAGAGAGCCAGGCAGGGTCTGAGAGCCAAGCACCCCGGCTGCCCGGTGGGCTTTCATCCCAGAGTAAGAAGACTGCCGGTCGTGGTGGTGGTAGAAGTGGTGTTTTAGTCATGTTAATTCAATACTTGATCTTGTTTGCTAGGCTTGCATCTATTCCCACTGAAATGTTAGAAAGGTTGTGCTGGAATGATTTTCTGTGTAGGCATTGTCTGTGTTATGTGTGTAAAATAATGGTTTGCCCTGTTTTACTGATGTATAAACTGTATAGAGTGTATTTTTTGGAAGAATTTGTGTACTGATATGTGACAAGTCAAGGTATCTCCATCTACATCGCTTCTATTTACTGGTGCAATTGTTTGTATCCATGTAATGTAAGTTTCTTATTCTAAATTGTTATTACGCAGTCCAGGGTATACTGGACATATTTATGTTTGGAAAAAGAGTGTGCACTTGTTTCAACTAAGAGCTATCGTGTGCATCTGTGATTATAATTTATACAGGGTTTCCAGTAATTGTCAGTAATGATGAAACTTTCACAAATTTTTTTTTTTAAATACCATTAATGAAATGTTCATGACTTTTAACTGAACACACTAATTAGGCGACTGATTGAGAATTGGACAGAAGAGTAATTACCGAATAATCAATAAGAGCTAACATGAAGAGACCGCAAGTGAAACAATCACAATGAATAAAATCAGTAAAGGTAAAGGTAGCTTTTCTTCATTTTCAATAACCTTTTTCTTTTTCTATGACGTTATAATTATATAAATCAGCCTGTTATCTCAAAGGGACTGATGATAAAAGTACCACATTTTTGTGTGTGTGTATGTGAGTGAGAAGTGTGAACTGATGGGATTATGGGCCCAGATATGAGGAGTGTTTGTAAGAGTGTGTGTGTGTGTGTGTGTGTGTGTGTGTGTGTGTGTGTGCACTAATGGGATTCTGAGCCCGGATATGAAGAGTGTCAGACACTGGTTGGAGGTTCTGCTTGGTCAGCAGCATTCAGAAGCTGGAGCTTTTTTTTTTTGCTTTTTTTATCAATGAGCCGTTGAACATAGACCAAGCATGAGCTCACACTGTAACACAAAAATACTACACTACAAAACTGCTCAACACTTCATTGTACCTCTACAATAGACAACACAATAGACAAAACCTCAACTCACTGTCACCCATGACATCACAATTGACCGATCGCAAAGCCACACCCCCCTTGCTATTTCCGTCAAGCAAAGCCATAGGTATACCATTGTAAAGAGCTAGCAGCTTGACGGACTTCGTCGTTACCATGTTGCGTTGCTATGCGTATAATTGGTCAGTTGCCGTTCTTGGGTGGAGTTTGCGATCGGTCAATTCTTTGCAGTACATGACGCTACAATACCATACCACACCACACAGCCACAATACCAGTCAGTCACACGACAACACCAAACACTAATATTCTGAGATGCAATACTTACAAATAATACAATACTTGATCAAAATGCAGCACTTGTAGCAAACATCTGAAGACCAAAAAAGAGCCATAATTTCCATAAATGACTTGAGGTATGTACACAATTTAGTGAAACGAGGACACATGCTCTTGATACAAAATGACACCTCCCCAGATCCTATCCTATGCTATAGAGAGCAGTATGTCTTCTCTGAACCAGAAACTATATTGGACTAGTTAATGTTTTTGTTCAAGTGAATGTTCATACCAAAGCTGAATGTATGTTGAAGCATGATCATGAGAATGAGATGATATCAGTGGTCACAGTTGACCTTTGGCCTCCACAATCTAACTGCTTCTTACCGCTTCTTTCTTACAAAATATGAAAAATGTGTCTCAAGGCATCTTTGAAATATCACATCCAAAAGAATGGGACATATTGACACATGTGGTCACAGTAACTTCAAAGGTTGAAATCTAAAAACTAAACAATTCATCATTTGAATCCAGTTGAACGTTTGTACCAGATCAGAAGCACATGCCTGAGGGTCTAACGTGTCTCATTAGATGGAGATGTACAAATGGAAAACCTAAATATACTTTCCTCAAGGGAGAGAAAGCCTAGAGCAGGTGCATAAAAATGCTTCTGAAAGTCAAGAAACCTTCTATAAATTCATTCATAAACAAAAAAGATGCTTACAGAAGGTGCTTCAACAGCAAAAATGGTCTCAGATGTTACAGGCCATGCAGTTTTGTAACTGCAAAATTCATTTACACTACACCCAAACTAAGGTAGCCTTGTGGTTAAAGAGCCTGGATAGCAAGTTCGAGGCCCGATAATTGTGGGCTTGAGTGTTGGCTGTCACCGTTGTGTCCTTGAACGAGGCACTAAACCCTAAGTTTCCCTGGGAAGGTCGGCCTGAGGCGTTGTCAGTTGACAAATGTAAGTTGCTTTGGATAAAGGATAAGCGCTAAATGTATAAATGAGCAGATTACCCCTCCATAACATATAGAATTAAATAATAGAATCTAAGAATAAGAATATAAATATGACATACTTTTTTATTTTCATTATGATGCAAGTTGTTGTCATGCAAAGTTGTTGTCATACAGTAGTGATAAAAAAATTGTTCGTAGTTTTTATACATAAAAGTAGCTTAATGGTCATATTGTTCCATAAGATTGTGCCCTTCTAACATTAAGACCCAGGTTAACACAACTTCTAAAAGAGCAGGCAATGTAATATCAGCACTGATATTTTATCCTTTCAAGGATAATGAGATGACTAAAGCTAACAATTTTATTTTTCTCCATAAATTCCTTATATAACCTTGAAATCATGTAGACTTTCATGCAATTTGCAAACTACATAAAACGCACAGTTTAGAAGGAAACATTCTTTCAAGTTGGTGCCATTTCCAATGAAATACAGTTACAGCAAACCATGACTCCACTATGCACTTCAGTCTGTTCGGTCACTTAATTCGCCTACCCCACTAAAATACTGAACTTGCCAATATACCCCAACAAACATGAAGTAAAATAATTTACTCTATGTGAGATTAACATAATCAGTAATAAATTAGACTTTACAGTACTTGCACCTATGGGAGGGCCTGTATAACTTCAGTGTCATGCAGATGTAGATTTTTTGCACTTCATCAAGAGTCCAATGGGCACGCTTATCAATGCTCAGTCATTGAAAGGAGTGACTCCAACCTATGTTACCTTTGAGATGTAACAGAAAGTTTATACCACCTACTATTTCCAAGGAATATGTGATTACTTTTCCCAATATCTTGAATCGGCTTTTCCTTTTTCCATCTGTAAGTGTAGCTTAAAGTGTAGCTTAAAGTGAAGCTTTAGCAGCAGGGGATAGAATTGCTGAAAATAGCTCACCTAGGGTATGGGAGAAGCAAAAGCAATATCAATACTTTCTAGCCTTTAAAAGTGGGAAAGTGGAAGTGAGGTCGAAGAACACCTCTCAGGGTTCATCTATGCATTCTGACATCCTCCTCTCTCGCACTGTGACGAAGTTGAGCAGGTCGATAGCAGTCACTACCCCAAAGACCATCTGCCTCAGACTTGGAGAGCCATCAGTCAAGTCTGGGAGCGGGAAAAAAGGGAGGAAGAGGAGGAAGAGGAGGAGGGAAAAAAAGGAAGAGAGGGGGATAAAGAAGAAAAG
>JASCQY010108179.1:0-19176 GCA_030264315.1 Sardinella tawilis
CTCTCTCTCTCTCTCTCTCTCTCTCTGTCTCTCTCTCTCTCTCTCTCTCTCTCTCTCTCTCTCTCTCTCTCTCTCTGCCAACACATGACACCAGCACAATGCCAAACTATGGTATGATGTGAGTGATGATTCTTGGTTTTAGAACAAATTTGATGAAACTTTTAACATAATCATTCATATCATAGAAATAGCATGGCATGTTTTTGGCATTATGGATGTGACGGTTTGAGTGGAATTGCCATATATAATGTTATTATATACTCTTCTCTCTCTCTCTCTCTGTCTCTCTCCCGACAGAACGTGGGCCTCCTTGTCTCTCTCAGCAGAGGGAGACATGCTTAGACTAACTCCCCATTCCCAAATTGCATTCCCACATGTATAGGATTCACTTTTCCCCTCACCGCAAACCCTCTAGTGTGGGACCCCATGACATCATGGGATGTCCCTGATGGATGATTCTTCATCCCCCATTAGCTCAGTCCCCGCTATCCATCAGTGCTGTTTTCCATCGCCTCTGCCAGACACGGGCTCCCCTTTAATGCGCCTCTGCCAGACACAGGCTCCCCTTTAATACGCCTCTGCCAGACACGGGCTCCCCTTTAATGTGCCTCTGCCAGACACGGGCTCCCCTTTAATGCGCCTCTGCCAGACACGGGCTCCCCTTTAATAAGGCCAGATCTGTGGAGCTAGAATCTGAGATAAATATGGGACAGTTGCTTCACTAGGTGGAGAAGATCGTCTGCATACAGTAATTGAAGCAAGAGGGCAAAAGAGTGGTGTTACGAAAGGGTCGGTCTCAACCTCAGGTGGAAGTGCTTAGTATAACGGGTCAGGTCATCAGTCTCCAAAGCCACTTTAAACTCCTGGAATGCCACATTTGAATTGACTCTGGCCTGGGGTGGGGGAGCTATTGGTGCAGCCGCCCGCACTGTCCTCCACGCTCCATGCAGTCTCTCAGGCTGGAACGACATGGCTTTTAGGGTCTCCCAATCTTACTGAGCCACCAGCATATGCAGATGTTTGCTTTGACAGCTTGTGTGGTGGCCCATCCTCTCCCCCCCTCTTCCCCCAAAGCCCTCAATAGACCGATAAAGCTTGGAGCCCCTTATATCCACAGTTAAAGCATTACTGGGCTCTTGCATGTAGAAGCAGCGCCTATGAGGTGGTCCTTGTTAAAAATGGCTGTCCTTTCCAATCATTTTTCACGTGATTTTGTCATGCGGGCAAGCAGGCGAGCATTTTATGGGAACCCATATGCCTTCATGGCTCCCAGGCTACCACTACTCGGCTGCCTTTCATCTTTATTAGGCTGGCATGCACACTTGGCGTCCACGGCTCCTTGGAGCATGAATGATGCCCGCCGCATCGCATCACATCCTCCTCTCCTTAGCATGCCCAACGCTGACATGCAGACCCTCTCCTTTATCGCCTGCTCCCAGATTCCATTTGCTATTCCACTCTTAATTTGATTTCCTAGGAAGGCTTGGGTGATACCTGCTATATGGATGTCAATTTGACCATTTATTGTTACAAATATTTAAGGATTTTAACCGGGCACCCCTCATAGCCCACTGTGTGTGTGTATGTGTGTGTGTGTGTGTGTGTAGCTGTGGGGCTGGGAACCTTTGCTGGCCTGCAGTGTGACCAGTGTGAGTGGCCGCTGAGTTGCTGCAGACACAGGAGAGAGAACTTGCCCTGTTGTCATTCAGCACCAGGCCACTCCGACTGTGCTCAAGTGAGAAAGCACTGATTCATTTGCCACTGGAGGCCGGGGCACGGAGTCCTGAGCAAAAGAGTCCTTTCAGCGATGCCTAAAAGGGCTTATCACAGACGCTCAGCCCCTGACATGAAATGGCTGGCACAGATGTTAATTGTTATCCTTCTTGTCTGTGTCCATGGGGCAGGAGCGAGGCAGAGAGAGGGAGAGAGTGAAAGTATGAGAGAACAGAATGGGAGAAACAAATGGCAAGACTGGGGAACAGGGTGGTGGTGGTGGTGGTGGTGGTGGCGGTGAGGGGTAACAACAGACTCCCACCAACTCTTTTGGAGCTTTCTCGTCTATGGAAGTGTGACCCAAATTCCTGCTCTGGAATTTTGTTTTCTCCCCTGCGTTCAGTCCAGCTCGGACAAGCGGAGCAGCAACCGTGGCGGTGGCGATCATGTAGCCTGACTGAGCGAGCAGATGAAGTGTAAACACTTGTTGAAAGCTCTTCATGTGAAGCCCTAAACGGTTCCATATGGGGGGCTGTGGGGCTGAAGGCCCCCCGGGGGGCAGCAGGCAGGCTGGATGCGGCGGAGAGGGAGAAATGGAGTGCGAGCAGAAGGGAGACATGTCTACCATATCCCTGCTTCCTCCCGGCCAGAGCCACATGTGTCCTCATCCTTCCCGGGAGTGTCAGTTCTCCCACCCCCCCGAGCTCTCTCCACTTCATTGGCCTCTCTGTCTCACTCATCGTATCCCCTCTTGCTCCGTCTCACACTCTATTTTGGAGGTCTGATAAAACATCCACAGTAGTGCTAGTGTGGGTAAAATCAATAGTTTTCATCAAATTCTATTTTTCATTCTGGAGGCATGCTCTTGACCCGGCTTGCTTGACTAGATGGTGTGGGCTTTAAAATGTTTCCTCAGTAATTGGATGTTTTTATAGTTCTGCTTCATGCAACTGCTGTCAAACGGCATGTCAGCAAAGGTCAAAGGTTTTATTTTATGTACATTAATCTAAATATTTGATCGTAAATTATATAAATATTGTATTATGTAGGGTTTGTGTAGGGGTTTGTGCTGTCAGGAAGTATCCAGAATCTATTTGGACCTCATTGTATGCTGCTAATGCTATTGCTGTTAAAGATTTTCCCCTAATGTAGGTGTTCATATCAATACATTATACAGTATATTAGGGATGTACCGAATCCAGATTTTAGGGGTTCGGCCGAGTACGGAATCCCCTCCCCTTTTCTCTTTTGTAGAATTCAGTCCCGTCTATGAAAATTAAATCTAAATATTTAAATTTTATATATTTTTTCTGTTTGTGTTATTTGATCAACTTGTTGGATGGAGAACTTCTGGTTGCCTGCATCTGTCCTGTAGGCTACTACCATTGGCAAGTCTCATTTAATCATCAAATTATAGCGTACATCAGAGTAAGTGAAAAGTAAAACTTATATGGTGGTTATGTCGGATCTGTCACTCTCACTTTCCAACTCATTCCCATGTCCGTGAACATCCAACTGAAGTTTTTACAATGTCATTGGCCTATCCATGGGTATGGTAAGAGGTATGCTGAAAAAAAACTTTCATGCCTGTGTTGCAACGTTAAACGTATGAAAAGTGTACCGCATCGCATTTGATTATCACAGGGATTTTTCCCCCCCCAAAACTGAATTCCATCAATAGTTATAACATTTGGTCAAATCTGAAAACTAATCCTGGATTCGGTACATCCTCAATACAGTATTCTGTATCATTTACTTTTTTACACATCGGCCAAATGTTATTTTTTTTTACCCCCAATTCACCTTGCAATGTCATGTCTCTATCTTAGAACTTTTGTAGCTGTTGTGAAGTTCCAGTTAAAAGCTCTGATTATCCTCCGTATCGGCATGTTTCTCCAGTATCGGCATATTTCCATCTTCTGCAGGGGGCTTGAAGCCCTTTATCCCAGTAAATAAATCCCAGACGTGCTTAAGTGAAATGTCAGAGTAGATGGTGCCCACTTCTTTAGTATGCAGCCGTCATCTGACTGGCAGCGTGCTGCCATGTTGCTCCGGTTTGGTCTTGGCTTGCCCAAATTGGAAAGAATCTTCATAGTTCCTCAGACGCTGTCATCCGGCCCAGATCGATTCTCTGCGCTGGCTCAGGCCAAATCTGGATGACATTAGCGGCCCCACACTTATTTAAACCACCTTAACTGCCCCGCGAGACGCCCAGAGCCCCTTGTGAGGTGCGCGGCACTCGGGAGCGAGGAGCCTCTCGGGGTCCCTGACCCATTGCATGGGGCCCTGTTTAGGAAGCCGCCTTCCAGCCAGAGTGACTGATTTGAACCCAGGCTTGAAAAATGGTTTTCTTGGGGGCTTGGGTGATCGGGTTTGTGTGGAGTTATGAGAATGTAATGTAATGAAAACATACGACGGAGCCAGGGCCTCCTCCGGCTTCCCTTCAGCATCTCCTTAATGAAAGAAACCCTGAGCATCATCCATCACACGGACCCCCAGCCCCGCTCTCACCAGGAATCTGCCAGACATGTCGCCATCGCAGGTGTGCGCGCCTTCCTTTGTGCCTCTCTTCCACATGCTCTCTCCCTCAGTCACGTCTCCCATCCGTCCTCCTGCTCCTCCATCCTTTTCAGCCGGCACTCTCCACTGCCTGCACTGGTTCATTCCCTATTCTCCTGTCTTCCCCCTGCTCTGCCACTGGAGCGCCTGTCAGGGTATTTTCAGCTCCCTCCACCTGCCTCTCCCCGCCTGGAAGCTCCACTCTTTCAGCTTTCAGCTTTCAGCTCTGGCCTCCTCCAGCAGTGCAACAATAGAAGTTGTGAGTTCGCTCAGGCGTGCAGGAGACTGACGCGCTGGGATCAGGCTTGGCACCGTCTCTGGCAATGCCTGGAGCTAAGCTGCTGGAGGCACTTTTTTTTACTTACTGTTTCTATCCTAGGATGGCATACCAAACAATATGATTAGCAAAGTACTATATGCTTATAAGCACGGTGATGGGTTACTGAAATGCACTGTAAAACAAAAAAAAAAAAAATACAGAAATGGAAGAAGCATAGTCCCTGAAAAGTACAGCATCTTATAGATTCAAAAATATAATGCGAACATTGTGGAATATGTGAAATGTGCAGCATATGTCAGCACAAGCCGAAATTCTGCTTATTAAACAGTAAATGCCTTATGCATAGATACCAGAGGGCATGTTGGGAAAAGACACAAAAGTAGCACTAGACCTATATTATGCTACTCCATCATATAGACATGTTCTGCCCGATAAATAATTTCATTGGCCATTTTGCTATGTTATAAATATTACATAGGGTGGGTGTAAATAGATCAATAATATATGGGCAGATGTCAGATGTGAACAAGCCATTGTTTGGCAGATTCCAATAGAGCTCTCAATCTTCTTTTCCAAAGTATTTTTGCTTCCCTCCCCTCTGACACAGTAGCCATAGGGTGAAGAGCCATTCTGTCCAGCTATAATGTAGAAGTCTGGCTGATGGAAGTAGATTTCTCTACTTTAGCCAAGTTAAAATATAAATCTGCTCATTAAATTCTATGCAGAATGTCTGGCATGGCATTGATGTGCATCTTTAAATTTACAATGTTCAGTGAGGAAAGTGCCTGCAAGGAAAAGCTATTGTATCCAGAGTTCTTGAGCAATTTAATCTACAAAATCTTCAGCACTCACTTAAGATAACTCCAGTGCTTTTAAATGTCATCTCTCCTCTCACTGAGGGCAAAATATTTACTGTAGAAAATCGTTTTTGACTTGTTTCAGTGCACTTGAAACAAAACAGAAAGACTTTAATTGGAAACACACAGTGGCATCAAATCGATTCAGGTTTTGCTTTGTAATGGTGCACAGTTGGAGCTGTTTACCCATGCATGATTTTGTTTAGTACTTAAGATGATTCTCCAAGTCAATGGAACATAGTGCAGCTTGCTGTCAGGATCCTGTTGTCCCTGTCAGGGCTTATTTTCCCTCCTGACATAGCAGACAGTGTATTAGCTCTTAAATAAATGGGCATGTTATTTCAAACATTGTGCAATGAAATTTGTGGTGTCAAGAAAACGATATACAGAAGTGATTTATATTTTGATATTTGTGAAACCGTTTCCAAAAATGGAGGGTATCATCAAGGCTTCTTTCTGATCCTGCCAGTGTTTAGTCTCTTCTGCACGCAGGTCACACAAGCACATTGCAATTATTTTTACAGAAACAGTTTTCCATCAGACTGACTGAGAAAGATGAAGTTTAAAGTGCGATTTGTTCATTAACATTCACACAGTTCCTGTCCATTTTAATACACACATCAGCAAGCAATCACTTTGTTTCATGGTTGGCATGGGAGAGCAAGTACAGTAGCCTGCTGGCCCTTTGGCTTAGTCCTTTGATTTAGTGTTAGCCCTCCCCCCATTAGACATGCTGGCCCTCCCATGGTTATGGGGGGGCCTGGGCTCACTGCTTGCTTGATGTGTGCTCTTGATGCTGGGACTCCATGCCTGGTCATTTGAGACTTCTGTGATGCTCTAAGTATGCCTGGATCCTGTGACTGGGGAGCCTCTCATCAAGCCTCTTTGAATTTCCCAAGCGACAGGACAAGAGCGAGCGAGCGCGAAAAAAGAGAGAGAGAGGGTAGAAAATTATTTATATAATGGTTATCGACCTGAAAGCCACTTATCCCTGGCGTTAATTAATTTTGAAAAGTTTTCCTTGGAAAGCCCAAGTCGCACTGAGCAGAGAGGCAGAGGCAGTGTGTGTCTACCAAAGCGGAAGAGGGGTCACAGAGTTCAGAATGGGCTGTGTTTTTTGAGGGATCACACGTAGAGGATCAGGTAGAAGCAGAAGAGTTCTTAAATGTGCTACAGTAATTGGCGCCAGATGTGTCTCTGGGTAATAAATGAGACTGAGATTTAAGGACGAAAAAAAAGCGAAGCGAAGAGAAAAAAAGCGTTCTCTCTCCCTGGTGTAAATGAGGAGAGTTGGCTGGATGAACAATTTGCCCGAACCCAATATCCCAACTGTTTTCCTGCTGACAGGTCTCAGGAGATTGTGTCCCAGTAAGTGGAGAGAAGTGTCTGCTCCGTCTGAGAGTGTGCTAGTGTTCCAGGGAGCTCCCATAGCTCTGGGCTGTGCAGTGCAGCCAGCTCTCTGGCCTGCTTCGGGCTCTGCAGCCTTGGCCAATGTCCTGCACCCTTATCTCATGCAATGCATTGGTATTGAGCATGGCTAAGAATAATCCCGCGCAAAGAATGTTTCAGAGTTGATTACAAGTGTTTTCCTTCTGCTGCTCGTCTGTGTTTTAAAGATGTCTCGAAAAATCGAATTGGAGAGGTGTTGCTGAAAGGAAGGACACGACCAGCTCAGCTCGTCTTTGTTTTGTCTAAGAGCATGACATGCATGGATATGAGAGGGAAAACCAACAGACCACAAGTGGTCATTACATAAGAAACCAATGGCCACTGAAGTGATTTAAAGGTTTTGTCAGATGACATCTTTGCCCAGTGTCATATGTTTTCCCCTCGTGGCGTTGTATCTGAGGTTCAGATTCACTGAAGTTGTGCCAAGACCATGAGGGGAGGGAAAAACACACACTATTCTCTCCTGTTTTCCAGTGACCAGGAAAACCCTCAGGGATACACTTTGGGAATGCCTCCCCCCAGCTTTTCCCGAGATGAAACGGACCCTTGGAAGTGTGGAGCAGTTTAAGGATCAGGAAAACTATGAGAGCTCTTCACCACCTGATTTGTGTTTTATATGGATTATTTTTACTCCTTCATTGTATATGTACTGTATGTTTAATGTTTTTAATAAACTGGTTAATTAATGACCAAAAAAAAGTGTTTTTTTTTTTTTTTTGTTCCCATGTTGGTTTAGATTATGTGTCAACTGTCAGTGTGAATGCACTTAGCTTAATAGTTCAAGAACCACCTGCCCTGTCCAGTCTAATTGCTCTGTCAGGGAGACAATGGATTGTCCACTCTGAAAATCAAGTCTTTCCCACACTTGTGTTTGTCCGTGCTTCAAACGGTGGAGCTAGATTATGGTATGCACAGCTGAGAGAGATTAAGGTATTGCCGTAGAATACACATTTGATAAACAGCAAAGGCAGACTCTGCATGCAAAGCTTATTTTGGAACAGCTTTCCCTTCAGTGTGCGCCGAGTTGTATAAAGCACCAACTTGATTGAATTAATTAAAAGCACGTAATGATACAGATCCGGGAAGCGCAGTGTTTCCCTTCTTGGGCCTTCCGAATTTAAAGGATAAACGAGTTAGTGCTTGTTTATGTTCTCTGCATAACGAGAGAGCAGAGCATTTGGGTTTGGCATTCAAATCTTACTGGTCATATGAGGACGTGTATGCTTCACAGCCTTACTACCCACCCAAGGTAACTGGCTTTGCTTTGACACGGCTGAACGTTGATGGAAGAAGGACTCCACAGTCAGTCTGAAAAGGACAATGTGGAGGTTTTTGCCAGTGAAGATGAGGAGAGATGGGAGTCAAGTAGAGACTGCTGGTAGGATGGAGGTGAGCCCTGCGTCAACGTTACACACACACACACACACACACACACACACACAACCATCCACATTTTGGGGAGTGTTTTGTGCATTAATGCCGTGTCCATTTCCATAAATCTGTGCTCTGGGAGACAAAAGGCGGAGGCGGCTGGAAGGCAGGTCTGTAACTACTTTTGGCCAGCTGCTGGCTGGCTGTGCCCTTTTCCAAGGGTCTTGTTATTCAAATTGCATTATCCTCTTCTGATGTGCCCTGAGGTATAGCTAGTCAGAGCTGCGTAGCGTCTGTCCACAAATGTTTGGCAGCTCGGCCCGGCCCTTCTTGTTGTCGGTGAAATGTGAGGTATCTGCAGATACTAAGGTAAAAGCCTCAGAGAAATGTGTTTGGCATGTCCTCTTAATGCCCTTTCAAGGACTTTTGTAAATGCATCAAAGATACATCTTCTGTCCTTTTACATGTTTAGCTACAATCGTCCAAAAATGACAGTAGTGCAGTGAATAATCACTACAGTATGTATCGACTGTCATGACCCTTTTGTGTTGTCAGCATAATGCCCTCCTATTTGCACTGCAGGTCCTCCTATCAAATCGAACAATAGCTATGAAAGGTGAGGGGAAATGACCATTCTGGCGCGTTGCTGTAATTCAACAGGTCTTTTATGCATTTTGGATGAGGCAGTGAAAGCTCTTCCTAGTGAGTGTGTGAGGTGCAGACTGAGCGAAGTGTGGACTGCTGCTTTGAGCTCCTTGGGGGAGACACAGGCCCTTTTTCCTTCCCAGAACAGGCGAAGAGACAAGGAGAAGCTTGCAAAATGAACATGACTAGTCACTTGAGTGCTCTGTAGCTTGGCATAATAAGCTCTTGAAGAGAGCACATGTCCTTGTCCTTGCAACCTAATTCTCTCCCATTTGTAAATGTGCAGGTCTACGCTGCCTCCCTCCGCCAGACCGGCCGATTGTCCAGTCCTCTCCTCTTAGCCTAGTGGGGGAAACGAAGGTGCCTCGTGTTTGCCTGTCATTTGAAATTAGACATTAGTCGCTCCATGTAAACAGCTTTCAATCTGATTTAGCATTTGTTTGAAAGCATAAGGCAGGATAATTGAATGCGTTCAAGGTCTACAAATGAACACCATGGAGGTGAGGGAGGGAGGGAGTCCAGGGAGAGAAAGGCGAGACTGAGGCAGAGGCCTGCCAGAGTTCCTGGGACCTTGCCTCTAATTGGAACCAGAGCTCGAGTGGGGATGGCGGACGGTGACATGAGAAGCCTTAGTGGCTGGCTTACCGGCCCGTGGCCCCGCATTCGCAGCCGGGGGGTGGAGGATTCGCTCCACTCACTCTCACTCCTCCATGGGCGTCTGCAGCAGCGAGGTGTGTGGCGACCGGGCTTTGTCTGACTGTCTTGTGCTGCAGAGTTATAAAGAGCTAGCCATCCTAGACTGGGAAGCCCTAGGGCTTATAGATGGCTGCCTGAAACTGTAGGACAGACGGCTATGACAGACTGATGCAAGGACGGACAGACAGACGGACAGGCTGACTGACTCATCTCCCTCCTGGTGTTTGGGAGGCAGTGAGGCAGGCAGTGTTATCGCCACTTCCAGGAACAGGATGGGGCTCTAGCTAAACACAACACACTCACACATACGATTAGCAAGGGGCACACACATACACACACACACACAGAAAACTTCACACCCCATGGAGACCCTTGCATGCTAATGTAAGGAAATGGATTATGGATATTATGGGTATTTGTTTTAATGTTGCCTTTGTCCACCCCCTCCCCCCTCCGGTTGACTGCACTTTTTAATTGTGTATTTCATGAATGCCTATCACTCCAAATTGTGTTCTTGTTTTCACTGCAGCACATTAAGTGAACTCTCAAAGCCGATTAGCCAAACCTACCAGTGCATATTTCAGCTCACTCCGAAGAGAATAAGCAAGCGGTTTACTTTTTTCCCCTCCCAAAAATCCTTTTGAAAAACAAAGGAGTGGCTTAACACTGAAATTGAATTATTCGTGGCTCTGTGGCTGACCAAATGCATAATTGCATGAGTCAGAAAGTACGCCATGAACAGTTTGGTGCTGGACTGTCAAGCGAAATGGTCTTAGCTGTCAGAATCCTCTTCATCGTGCCTTCCTCTTGATCTAGGGACGACACTGAGTATCAGTAATGATCGGACAGCACTCAATCTGATGGGAAATTCACACCCAAGCTCTGTGCTGAAACTATTGAGTCATTAGTCAACCCATAGTTCTGGATCACTCACTCTTGTGTGCCAGAGGATGTTCTGTGACCAGTTCATATAGTGTTCAGAGATTCATGAGCAAATAATGCACTTTTTGAACAGCAACCATGTTACAAAAGTCCAAGCCCCATGCCCCAAGCATCTCCCAAAACACATTCTCTCTAAGACATGCTAAGAACATAAATCCATTTTCATGTTGGGTGTGTATGTTTATGCGCATGCGAATGTCCAAAGTCTCCGTCCTGCTCTCGCAGCACTGCTATTTTTGCTACTCACTGGATGAGTCTTTTATTAGTGAAAAGTTTATTTTCTCACAGTTAATGTAGATTCTTTTTTTCCAGGTGAGTTCTTTTCCCAAATTTGGGAAAGCCGAGACAATGCTGATTGAGCCCGGTCTATTGGTCATGGCAAGCCAATAGATTTTGATCTTACAGTTATGGAGCAGCCTGTGGAGGTCAACACAAGGGGATCAGGATGATAATATAATGTGGAGCCAGAGTGTAAAATATTTTAATGGCTTTACCATTATGTTGGGTGACTGGGGCCAAGAGTGGCTAAGACTCATAGGCTGTATATAGAAACAGACGGTAATGCTCAAAAACGTTTGGGAAGCACTAGGCCCTACCATTGTGTGGCCTAGCTATTATTAGCATGTGGTCTAAAGAATGGTCAGTTTGGGCTGCAGCCACGTTCCCCGGGGAAGAGGTCATTTGGTAAATTAAATGTTTGCTCTCTTCTTTGTGAGAGAGCAAGTCTATTACAAAGTTGTTTCACCAATCAGCCGTGTTGCACAGTAACAGACATTCAGTCTTGATTTTGGGTTCATAGGTTCATTTTGACAGTTGTATCAACAAAGAAAACCTCATCTCAGAAGTGTCTACTGAGTAATGGTGTGTGGTAAGATGCTGACACCCGTCTCGTTATTATGCATCCACCAGGTCTACGGGTGCTTTTAATCCTTCAGTAATCGCTTCTCCCTCCTGAGTACTGAGAGCATTTTTAGGACTCTATGCCTTGTGGGGAGACAAGGACTGTGAAGCTTTCCCCTGCCATACTTCTGATAATTTATCCAAATTATTCCTTTGAAAAGCCATTTAATTTGCACCTCATTGCCTGCTCTGAGACACAAAGATGTGTGTCCAACAGCTGAAATGAATTCCTCATTTGAAATGTCTCTGCGAGCTTTGTGTGGCAAATAGCTGTGTTTATAGTGGTAATCACTTTTATCTGTTGTTATTATCCATCCCATTTGGCCTTAAAGAACGGAACGGATTGGATAATGTTTCGCTCTTATGCGTCACACTTCTTCCCAGTGCTCTGCCCGAGACGGAGCCTGGGTCTGGGCCTGACTTTGTCACCCGGTCCCTGGCACGCTTCCCCTCATGCGGTTCCACGCGGTGGACGATAGAGTGTTGCTGGGAAAGGAAAGCAGATCGAGCTACTATAATATCTCACCTTGGAGCTGCGGCTCAGCTTAACATGGATCTGTTTCCGTCGCCATGACCCTTTGAGAGGAGCCTCATGAGCTTGTGTTAAGGAGCCCCACCAGCAGTGATCATAGACGTCTGGTGCCTTTTTCCTGTCTTCTCCTGGAGATGGACGGCTCAGTGACCTCGGTGAGATTCTTCTGCGTTAGATCCTCTGTTTTCACAAGGTATCCAGTCCCGCCTGGAAAGACTGACTGGCTGTCCTCTCTCCCCTCCATTTGTTGTCTTTGGCTTGGGCCGGATTGCAGTGTTGGATCCCTTCCAACAAACTTCATCCAAAACCCTCAGCAGGGCCTTTAGTTGATTAGAAATTTTAATTCCAGGATTTTCATGGCCATATTTGTGTCTGTTGTAGTCTGTGCTGAAGGATAAATCACCTGTTAAAACATTAAAAACGCAAATGAAGCTAATGTCAGAGACTGTGGTGAAGGTTTGAATTTAGATTATCTGGCATTATCTGTCCTTGCGCCAAAGTGTGCCTTTTTATTGGTTTGTCGGTTTGAAATTCATAGAACATTTGCTGTTTACAGAGAATGATCCACAAGTCTGCATTTAGTAATCTTCATTAAGCTTGCTTGTTTGGGAAACTGTTGTTGCCAGCGAGGTGTTTCTTAGACCATCAGCTGAATAAAGTCTAATGATGCCACTTCCGCATCTGAATCAAAGCAGCACTACCCATGCTAGACCGTCAGTTTGCTTCTCTGGTCCAAGCGGTTTTACAAGGATGCCAACTGGGCATCAAAGCTCTTTGTGAAGGACTGACTCTGGCTGTGTTAGTGATTAGTCTATGAAGCTAGATTTGCTTAGTGGGGCTCAGTACTCACTACAGCCTCTTTGAGTTAGCCTGAATGAGCTCATCCTAACAGAAGGCTCCCCCTAACCCAACCCGGTGGTTACTCACAGCTGAATCACCTTTGGACCCATCACTGAATCACCGTTGAATTACATTTTAATTTCAAGAGATGAATGAAAATTGATAACATGCAACATTGCTTCAATGTCCTATTTCACAGCCTCCATCATATCTTACCACTGAAGGATTGTTGTGTTGATCTCACCTAAAGGTCTTCCTGGAATTTCTGCTTAGATTTTTAACCTTTTTTTTTTTTTTTTTTTTCAAACATTAGTAGTAAATGTTACTTCAAAATGACATTTTGAATTACATTATATGAACCATCTATCAGTGGTAGAAGGTTGATCTTGTTCCAGTTGGTGTGGTTGACCAAAAGCAAGTTAAGGTTTCAGATCATAGCCTCGTTCTAGTAAGGTGGTGATGGTTGATGTGTAGCAGAGGGGTTGACAGAGAGATGAAAATGTCTGTCAACATACTGTCTGTGAAGTCGGCCATCAAGGCAAGGTATTTGAGTCCTTGTACCATCTCTTTATTTCTTGTTCTTATACTTTTGATCTCAGTATGATCCGTGAAGTTTAGACACTTTCTCCTCTCCTTTTCCACTTCTCATTTCTTTTTCTTTTTTTTTTTTTATTTTTTCTTCTCTTTCCACTTTGCCTTGAAGTGTTTTGTGTTGTGTGGGACTAATGTGAAAACAGATGGGGTCAGTGGCCAAGGCTGCTTGTTCTACTGTAGGTTGGATTTGATTTTTGTTTGGAAGCTGCTGCTGTTCAGTGAGTCACGTCACAGGGTTACAGTAGGTAGCTTGGCACCGGGAGGGGGAGGTATGGGTAAGCTTGACAATGAGCGCCTCTCTCCAGCTTGGTGCTGGATGACGGCTCTGCCTGCCGTCATCCGCTGTGCCACCTCGCCGCTGCTCCCGCTGCCCTGCTGCCCCGCTATAATGACGCTGCGCTCCACAGTGCTCTCTGACATTCCAAGGAGATAGGATCCCTTTTTTCCGCCTGCTGCCTTGGCTGGGCTTTCACAGCGCTCAAAGCGCGGGTCGCCCGCTGGCCTGGCTGTGCTGTGGTGACGCTTTAATGAGTCCATGCCCCAGAGAATGCTGCCTCTGGTTGTGTAGCCATTCATGGCCATTCATATCAGACACCAGGGAGACATGAGTTAATCAGATGACATTTTTTCTGGCACCGTTTTTTATTCCCCCAGAGGTTCATTAATGCTTTAATCAATATCAACGCCTTTCCCTTGACACCGAGAGAAGGAGACCCATGGCAAAGATCATCGCTGTCTAATTGGACTGAAGGAGTTGGAGGGACCAGGAATGATATTTTGGGGCGTGCCAACGTATGGTGTTTGAGTGCTATCTAATTAATAGCATCCCCATGGTCTTTCACAAGTCATTAGTCGCCCAACTCTAGCAGCTATTAATGTGTTAATTAACACCCTTGAACCCTCCTGCCTGTGTGAGAGTCTCTGCCGAGGCTTTATCCACCTGAGGAAAGAGAAGCCCTGTTGGCGTTAGGCAGAGATTTGTACTTCAGAATCAAGTTTGCCTTCACGCTCAAACCATTCTGCATCATTTCCCCCATTCAGACAGCAAGTGGCCATAAATGCAAGGGAGGGGTGTTGGAGGGTGAGGGTGGGGGGGGGGGGGGGTATTTGGACCGGCGCCATAAAAGCATAAACCAAACCAACAATCTATTATTACTGATAGGCAAGAGCACATATTATGCTACGTAACGACATGGCGTTGATAAGTCACAGCTTTAGCAGGACGCTAATCTGGGCGTGCTAGTGTATGTTATCCTCCATATATTGTTCCTAATCACCTGCCTGCCTTAGGCCCCTTATCAGTCACTCCAGCTGAGGAGAACATCCATGGAAAATACATTAATGACTGCGTGTTGTTGGAACAGTTCTGTTTGCAGCTGTAACAGTAGGTTTTTCTTGACTGGTCTGACGTATAAATCTTGCTTGATCGATGAGTTATTGCCCCACTCTAGGCTCCTGTGTGCTTGCTGGGGTTTGGGCAGAGCCAGCTAGCCAGCCTGTCCCATCTGGACCGGAGGGACGTGTGAAAAGCACAGGTCAGTGAGACTCATGAAAATCAAAAGGTAGCAAAAGGTCCTCTGTCCCCTTGGCCTGGGAATGCCCATCAGCTGGTCAGGCTCTTGGGGGGGGGGGGGGGGGAATCACCCGGGCGTGTACAGTAGGATGGAGCCAATTTGTGTTAGGACTGTTCCCTCACATTTGTTCCTCCTGTGTGTGTGACCTTGTGTGTATATTGTTGAGGAGAGATGGAAAGAGAAAATGTTTCGCTCACACCGGGGCTCGTATCATATCTCTATGATACCTCAGACCAGTTGTTTTGGTAGAAACAGTATGTTGACAGTTATTAACCAGATCAGTAGCGTGAAGACTATTACATGGGTCTCTCTCTCTCTCTCTCACACACACACACACACACACACACACACACACACGACTTAACATGCTTTTGTAGTGGACCTTTGTGGATCCACAATAAAAATAAATAAATAAATAATAATAAAGCATTTTTTTCTTCTTGAGATAATCATGTCTTTTGGACTCAAATGGATTCTTAGATAAGTTTATAGGTTTACTGTGTGTGTTTATTTTATTCTACCATACCTTGTGCAGAGTTTACTTTGTTCCTTTGACATCAGACTTAAGACAAATTGTTTTCATGTGCGTATCTCCACATGCCTTGACTGAATCAACCCACCTATTCCTATTCTGAGTGCCAAATGCATTCCATCTGATTAATACAGTACTGTATGTTGCTGTTTTAAGAGATTATGCTGAATAACAGCTTGCTTTGTTATGAATTTGCTGGGTACATTATCCCTTTATTAAGAAGAATGCTCTCTTTCTTTCTCTCTCTTTGTCTCTCTTTGTCTCTGTCTCTCCTCTTTGACTTTGTATTTGTGTCAGTGTTTGGGTGGTCCTTCACGCTGGTTTATGTTTAACCTTGTCTTGATCCCTGGATGTGCTTTATGTTTAAACATCAGCAGCTCCTCAGACAGCCGTGTTGTTTTTGTTAATGCTCACGCACAAACACACATTGAGACTGAGGAGCAGCATCCTCCCAGACTCCGCCGCTGATTTATGTTTATTTCAATGACATATGGGGCACCTTCATGGCTTCCTATTGCAGTTGTGCTACATAGACAAATCCAGATAGCCTACTGACTTAGTGCAAAATATTGTCAAAAAGACAGAGGCTTGCTTGTATTTGTATTTTACAAAAATGTAGTACTGTATACTGCCATTCCAAAATACTTCAGAGTAAAAGAGGACAGAGAATGAAGTCTTGCTGTATTTATGTTGATTATTCTTTCTCTATTTAAATGAAAGCTGGGATGAATTCTCAGCCATTGTTTATATTTACCATTGATTCATGGCCTCTCTTATTTCCTATTCACTTATTATTCATTCGAGTATATAATGATTTCACACATACGATTCCTGCGTGTGCAAGGAATTGTGTGATCCATGCGAGGACAAACTTGGAGAGCGCATGGAACGCACGAAACCATGAAATCATTATTTGCTCGCATTAGAGATGGCACTAATGTAACACCACATTGCCATGGGGTTGGTTACTTTGGTTGACATCACTCAGTATTGAGATATCGCCAAATACGCATACGCAAGTGCTATTCAGTAGGCCTATTATGAGAAATAATGACATCACAAAACACAAAAGGAACTAGCTAATGGGGAGGCAGTTTTCACTCGTTGGAACGCCTCTGTTCCCATAATCTCAAGCTACTAAAGGGGACACTTGCCTGAATGTGTAAGTTTTTAGGCCTACACTCTTTTGATTCCGTCAGCAAAGTTCAGTCTGTGCATTTAACCCATCCCTGAGTGGGAATAGGAAGACTTTGGCTTCCAACTCGTACATTTATACGGATGCTGATGTGAGGAAATACTGGAGTGTGGTCATCTAGCCACTTCTGCAGATGTTGATGTGAGGACGTATTTGAGCATGGTCTGATGCAGATGTTGATGTGAGGACGTATTTGAGCATGGTCTGATGCAGATGTTGATGAGAGAAACTATGAGCCTGGTCATGTGGCCACTGCATGGCCAGGCACTACAGGTGATTGAGTCTCTCAAGTGAAAAGTTGGGGCTGGCTGCTAACGCTGTGGGTTCTATTATTACCTCTAATGGGTTTGCATGTCTGCCTCGCAACTTGGAAATGAGCTGAAGGCCTCCTGAACATTTCACTCGTGAGTGGTAATTCCATTTTCCTCACAGCGAGGACACTTCCCATTTTGCAGTGGACAGGAAAATTAACTCTGCGCAATTTAAATGTGATCTCAACAGCACAGAATCTGTCCCATGAGCGTATGCATGCATCTGATTTAATTCAGCTCCTGTGAACTCCAAATCATTATTCAGCACCTGCACCTCTGTCTAACCTATTCACTCCCTCTTCTGTTTTGTTCTGACCAGAGTGCCAATCATGCAAATGCTTGAATACCTTCCCCTGGTCAAATTCAATATATTACAGAATATATGGAATGTTCTTTTCATTTGATTTCTGACCATGGATGCCTGATGTTGAGGTGTGCTCTTGTGTTGGAGGATATTTGGAGGCCTGTTGCCAGGACAACTACAGTAATTGCTAGCTGCATCGCTAAGGGTTTTGCTTTGGCTGGTTGCACAGCCAGTTCATTTGGTGGATTAGCTATCCTAAAAACACTCAATCACATTCAGAGAAGTCTATCAACGCTGATATTTTTTCTTATCTGTGCTCATAATCATGATGATCTTAATCAGGGAATATCTATTCTTTTTAGAAATTCAAACTAAATGGATTACATTTGATAAATAATTCCCTGCCTTCTCTATGCTGGCTATTAATATTGACAGACCTTCACAATGGCAAATATTTCACCCTTTGGGCACTTTGAAGAAGCAGGCCCCCAGAGGCAGCATGCGCTCAACACCTTTCATGCCATTACTTCGTATTATGGGAAAGGTGGGAAAGTATGTGTCAAAGCACCTGTACCTACAGAGCCAGAGGATGTATTAGCACAAGGGCCTATTTTTAGGCCAATAATGGGCCTAATGGTATTTTTTATGGCTTCCTCTCCTCTGCTCTCCTGGGCTTAGGAGCCCAGGGATGAATATCCTGTTTTACATGGGCACAGTCATGTCACCACTACATTAAGACTCACTTTGGCTTCACTGATTTTTAAAGATTATATATATATATATATATATATATATATATATATATATATATCCTATATATATATGGCGAAGGACCGTTCATTGACTGCTACTGAAGCAGCCAATGAGGACGCACTTTACTTCTCTCACCCATGGGAAGACGATCGCTATTTTAGTATGCAATTAAGTTCAGAGCAGATGTTACATGTGTGACTGCTGTTGAAGCGCTTGTATTTGTAGATAGAGTTTTACGCTTCATTCTGTGTTTATATTTCATTTGTGTGCATTCAGAATTAAAACACACACTCCCGATAATCACACCCCAACATTCACACACCTCCTTTTTATATTCATCTGCATTAAACCTCCTGAAAGAAACATCTTTGTTTGAGCATTCTAGCCGATGCACCTCAGTGGCCACCACTATAGTCAGTGAACTCTTAAAAGTGATAAAGTGATTTGTCCATCAGAACATATATCAGAATACTGTATACTGTGTGTGTGTGTGTGTGTGTGTGTGTGTATATGGCCAATTTGCACACAAATATGTAAAACAGGACAGAAGCAGGACAGGACACCCATAACTTTATCAATCATCGTCATTTCATTTTTTTTTGTTCATTGAACTCTGCAACCTCCATAGCTGAATATAACCTGACTCTCGCCAGATCCTTGTAGTTCCACCAGGCTCCACCAGGGGCGTTTCGCTGCGCTCCACACAAGGATCTGGGATCGAGGGCAATGCAAACTCCTTCAAGGAAGCAAAAAATACTGAACCAATCAGAATGGCCAGGCGGGATTTGAATTGATTTGACGTAGTGGACCAGTGAAGCTCTCATTAGTGGTTGCAATGTGAGTGGCTGTAGTAGCATGTCAATAAAGTGGTTTATCCAATCATACGGAAAGATTTTTGAAAAGGTGTTATGGATGTAACATGTTTGCGTTATGGACGTGACATAGCTGAACCAAACAGGTGTTAAAACAACACCACAAGTTTGAACGATGAATTGATGAAAATTAACACCTTTTGAGTAATGTAAAATGAACCTCAAATTTATTACGCCTGTGACATTTCCATGGAATTGACGCCCTTTACTTTTCTGTGGAATTGCCCATGTATCTCTCTCTCTCTCTCTCTCTCTCT